>JAODFY010238351.1:0-24027 GCA_027580055.1 Paracaudina chilensis | reverse complement strand
GGGGGGGGTTCGGGCCGAATCCCCCCATACCAATGGAGGGATGCATAGGGCAGAGGATTTTCTTGGTAACATTTTTCTAGTGTTAGTAGTAAAATTCACACTTAATTTCTAGTCATTTGTTGAGGTCCGCAATAAAGTAGGAGGATTTGTATTATAATCATTTTGTTGGAGGGGACTGAGGTGTTGTGTGGTTATATGCTTCCACTTTTGAAGAGAAAAAAATCTACATCGTTATTAATCTTCATGTGCAGGTACTGTGTTGTATAGTATACTGTACTTAAGTTGGGAGCTGTTGCTGGTATTTCACTACATCATTCCCAATTTGTCGAGCAGATCTTTATGCATATTTTAACAAATTGATCTGCCATACCCACTTTAAGCTGTACGTACGTACTGGAAATTTATTCAGCAGTACCAAGCCGAATATTAACGTGCTCGATAATTGGTACAGTAAATTGTGACTTGACCATAAACTTGTCATCAACAAACTGAAAACATCTGATTGGCGTGTAATCTATTTTGTATTCATTATTCTTGGGGGATTTCAAGATATTTGGAACTGCGACTCCTGAATGGAAATTTTGTAACGACACGTTGATACACACAGGGCGGGGTCGTGATTATCGGGAAAACAAGGACCAGAACCAAGGCAAAAGAGGGATGAGAAAAACAAACACAAATAAGGCATAGATTGACAAATAATTGATTGATTGTTACAATTTTGGTGTAATTATAATAATAAATGTGAAATAAATGTGACTCCAAATTCCAAGCAATTTGGAGTCACTACTTTTGGTATTAAATTATATTGGTATTATGTATTATATTATATTATATTGGTATTAAATTACATTTAATTAAATTATATTGGTATTAAATTATAGTACAGTATTAGAGTTATTCCCCACTGTAGGCACCTTTCTTCAAGGCTTGTGTCGCAAATATAACGACTGATTTCAGACTAATTTTCTTTGGAGGTTTGTATTTTATGTCACTTTACTTAACTGTCCCTTATAACAATTCAGTCCAGAGTACACGTATGATGATTGAGCGTTTTGGCAGGAAGTTGAAAGAGTGGGCATCAATGCCTCTTGGGTAATGTTGAGAAATACAGGGTGGTACACCAAGATAGTGAGAGGGATGTTAGGGAATTTTTTGGGTATTTTAGCCTGCCATTTAGAGATTGGTAGCGTATGTGGCAGTAGAGTGCAATTGTTGCAAGTCTTCGCTCATAAATTAATTACTCAAACGGAGTCGGGTTTGGGGTCTCTGTCTAGAATTTGTACATATAATATGTAAAGTGATACACTCTACAGTCAGTATAATGATATAAGGTAGCCATTTATGTCAAGGATGTAAGTGAACAAACCTAATGAGAGGGGAAACATGTTCAATTTGTCACATCCTATTCATTCCTGTCAGAATGTATCATCAAATCATCTGTAGTGATCATGGTATGCCGGATTGCCGGTTTCAGTATCAGAAATCCGAAACGGGCTTAACCTGCTTTTGATTTACTGTAGAGCAGTAGTTTCTTTGTTTAAATACAAAGTTGGGTGGGGGGGATTTCATGCGGATGTACTGTATCCATCAATCTTGCTAAGTCTCTAGATAGAAGAACCGTGATTAATTTTTTAATTTTCACATGGTAACTTTTTTTTTAAGGATTAAAGGTACTATTATGTGACCAGTTTACTGTCATCAGTTTTAATCCAAGTATTCATCAGAGAGTATAATATATACACTCAGGAATTACATGGATCCTAGAGTGTCCCAGTTATTCTGCACCCCAGGGAAATGTTATTAAAAAAAAAATCATTTTTTGGACAATAGTACATTTAATAGTACTTGAAGGATCTGTGAGTTAAGAGCAAAAATCACAAATCCTTCAGATTAAAGGAACAGTACTTACTATGCCACCAATTAATACTGTAAAGTAGCTATCCCAATTGGGATTGATGGGTAATTATCATTTATCTTTGAAGACTGTCATTACATTTTGTATTCTCATGACAACCTCTTTTTATTTGGCTGCATGCTGCATTTTGGTGACAAGGAATATAACTTTGAACTATTTGTTCCAGACTTTGCAAATTCATACAACACCCATATTTAAGGGGTATCAAACTATCCTTTTCCCTTCTTCAGAAAGTATCTAAAAAAAAAACCTATAGGTTACAATAATTGAAAACTATTCACATTTGTGGTATTAGACTGATATTTGCATTAATTAACCAGAAATAATTACAATTGGTAAAGTTTTATCATTTACTCTGCAGTGTGATATCTGAAATAAGAAAACAAGATAATAAATTCTATAAATAATTCAATGCAGCTAATACAATCAGCATACACTTCAACAATGAGTGCTCCTATAGTCTTATGTGCCATGCATATTATTGATAAATAACATCTATGCACCTCTATACCCATTTGTTTAACATATTATATTCCTTTTTTCTCACCAAAGGTAGCTTTGATAATTTGATTGTTTAATGCAAACTAATTAACATAAATTTGCAATGATTGGTTCACTGCTTTCATAAAGCCTTACAATTTAGCCCCCCCCCCAAACAAAAGTTATTCACATGCAAAATGCATGCTAATTTGTGTGTAGGATGTGTACCGCAGAATGTCACTACACAGTGGCTGTCATTGTAATTGACATGCAGGCTATTGTACAGCAGCAAATATTTAGCAGCGACAAACAAATAACAAAGTCCATCTGATCCAGAGATTTGCGTATTTCCCCGTCTCACTGTCTGTGACGAGGGAGAGCGTTGACGATGGTTGGTGATGATTGACATGCGGCCCTCCAGTGTCTCTCACAATCACTTAACCTCCTTTTGGTCTATGAGTCGTCTTTTGGACAAGGTTGAGGACAATCTGAAGGGGCAGGGTTTAAAGAGAATATATATTGAATTTTTTGTTTTTACGAAAAGAGGGAAGGAAGCTTTCAGTGTATATAGATTTTTTTTTGGTCTTTCATTTGAATGAAATGGTCAATTAGCATAATTGCATATTGTATTTGTTGATTTTGTTAGAAAATGATACATGGTGTTTTTTTTTTTTTCCAGTTTATAGCATCATGTACCATTTACGACATGGGTAGCCCCACCTAAAATAAAAACAAAAAATCTGGGCAAAAACGTTAAACGGGTCAATTCTTGAATTCTATGACTCCCCTTCACCCGTGACCAGAGTAAGAGTTAGTATTGCTGTCTCCAAGACCACTAAAATCAAACTACCGTAAAGATGGCCAATCATTTTCGGGAGACCCTCCACAGAGAGATGTGCCAGTCGGCCATTAAACCCATAGAACCATACCAGCACCATTAAAACAGTCACTCTAACAGAGCTTAGTGAAAAGGATGGCCCCACAAATATTTCCAAGTTCCTTGTCACCAAAATGCAACCGGAACGAGAGCGTTTTTTTTGTATTTTGTCTCATCTGTTCAACAAGTATTTAGTCCAGATTTTCATGGGGCCCCTCTAATAGATTTTATAAATTATTCGTTCTAAAAGAAGTTGAATGAAGGACAGGAAGGAAGGGCTGCCCCGCTGACAAACCTCTTTGCTTTACCCAAGGTCATAAATATTCATCGGTTAGGGAAATCTTCGTTGAAACGTCTGGTCAGGCAGTGAACACGGTACTCCCCTGTCATGCTTGTCATGACTCACGCCTCTCTTGAATGTTCCGGGGTTGACTATCAGGGTCAATAATGTCTCTTCAGTTGAGAGCCACTTTAGTTTTGGCGTAATTCCTTGTTAGGGTTTGAACAGTTTGAGTGACGGGGGCACTTGTAAATTAGTGAGGATATGCTTGGACCCTTCACACCGTGTATATGCAACAGCCTAACTAGTTCAAGGTAGAAAGGTACAGGTATGTAAATACTCCGAAGCAGGTATATTTTGTTGCTTTAGTTTTGTATAATTTTTTATAGTTCTGGGTGGGGTAAAAAACAAATTGTGGGTGGAAAAATGCCCCTGGTTTTGCCACTGTATCACACTTCTTCACACTGTGATAGATCCATCTTGATTGGGCACACCCATCCCCCAGTTCCCTTGGGCACACCCATACCCCAGTTTCCTTGGGCACACCCATCGCCCCAGTTCCCTTGGGCACACCCATCGCCCCAGTTCCCTTGGGCACACCCATCCCCCAGTTCCCCCTGGAGCCACTTTACCTACATGTATCCACCTGTATTTGTCATATCCAGGTGCACCACTTAAATCTCACATAAAATAGTTCCTGCAGTTTTATTGCCAGTTAATTCTTTGGTATCAAGCACCTAACCTACCTGTCTCCCAGACACAATAAGCCCGATATGCTTCATCCAAGCATTATCCCCCATACTTCAATATTTGCCTCAGAAGGGGCTAATCCTAGCCTCCGGTTAAGTCAACATTTTAGTATGGCAAATGTGTTTGTCTTCTTTGGTCTGCCCATTCAAATTTTGTTACTCCCAAGGAAGAGATTTGACAGTTTAGAGCGACTTCCCCTAGCACACTTCCCCTGGGGGTGTCAGCATTGTCTGTCCGTATCATAGGCCTGTAAGGGATTCAATAGGCATATATTTCTTGCCAAATTTTCATGTCAGATAAATTACATTTGGCTCTTTGCTTCAGAGTTTCATTTTCAGTTTGTCTGTTTCTATTTCTTGTTGCTATTTTAGGGTTGAAGAAGTGGTGATGTTATCCTACTGTTAAAAAAAAGGGAGTTTTATTATTGTTAATATGTCAAAAAAGGGACAGAGACTTAAAATGTATTTTTGTCCACCTTGAGATAATATGGATTTTTTTTCTTCTGGATTGGGCCTGTAATGTCAAGTTGGGTTATAAAAGGGGTTGCTACATTTCCCATAGTATCGTTTATCAAACTTTTATAAGTCACATACCTCCCCATATAATTTGTGATTGGTCAAAGGCCCATACATAATAGAAAATGACCAGTCTAGCAGATTTCTAGCATGTCGCTTTTGCCCGCGCAGTCCGCCCCGCAGAGACCCAGCCACACCACGACCGACCCCCTCGCAAGGAAGGGAAAGGATGGGCGCGACGAAGCGCAGATACGAGACTCGCCACGACGGAAGACTTAGCTTGACTGTCCGGGAATGTTGACCCGGTTCCCTTTCGTATATATATACCTGTAGGGCGAGAGTTGATTGCCTTTAAGACACAAGTATGACACAAGTCTGACAAAGAAACCAGATTGTTTCTCCAATTTCCACCTAACTTGATTTTAATATTAATATTCACCTGCCCCATTTGATCACTTTTGATATTTGTACCCGATCATGGAGTGATAGTTGGGGGGTTGGGGGTGGGGACTGGTATGAGAGGTGTTCCGCTCTCCTATCCTAGTTTTCCATGGTGGAGCAATTTTGCAGATGAAATTTGCAGATAAGCTGCAGTAGAAAACATTTGTATATTTGTGTCATTCTGGTCACAGTGGGAGGGGGCTAGGGGGCATTGCCTTGGAAGGCTTGGGTGCTCCCCCAAAACCCAGTAGAAACTGAGCAGGCTTTCATTGGTAATCAATTTACTGAAAGGATGTTGATAATGGACGTGCCAAAATCCTGTGCAAATATCAGTTACAAATTACAAAAAATTAAACTCCCCACTGGTGTAAAATCAACCTGCTTATATGTGCTCATTTGGAAACTTTAGCCCCACTCATTATGGGTATTCTCATCTGCCACAAAAGACAAATTGACTACAGTCTCATTTATGGCCTGGGAACGGCAAGCTCTCGGCCCGAAATCATAAGGAAAATGGTACTTATGGAAGTTATGGATGCTTTACCTATGACAAATCGGCCCAGACCGTCTCCGCAAAATTTGCTGTCAATTTTCCACGTTGTAGAAGAGATCACAGAGTGAAAAAAGATGGCGATAATAGGGACACAGACAATAGGGTGCCATTCTATGAGGAAAATGCATGACCATTTATCACACTCTGAATTATGCTAGATTGGTGGAGAATGCTAATTGTTTTAAGTGATGGGGTAAGTTCTGCTCAGACTTGCTTTTGTTATACAGTGAATACTGCAGATTTACGTTCCCATCTATGCACCTATTGTGTATTCGTAGTACATGGTATACACAGTAGTATAAATACTGTAGGTATTATTTAAAATGCATATGTTCATTGCATAATTTGTCTCTAAATCGTTTATTTGTGAATAATCACAAAGTCTATGTTTGGTAAACATGAAACAAATTGATCCACCACACAAAAATCCACTGTACATTTATTACTTTATTGGTGCCTTTGTGTGTGTATCTTTCTATAGTACTTTATTCATGTCTTTGTGTGTGTAGAATGCTTTATTGGTGTCATAGTGTGTGTAGAGCATAGTGTACGAAATGATAAGAAAATAAATATAATCAGCATTAGCATGCGAATGATTATTTAGTTTAATCAATCAAAAATGGTTTATGGGCCTTTTTTTTTCGGCAGCAAATTGAGTAACTGAGAACTCACGAATTCAACATAGCGAATATTGCCTGGATGTGTTGAAAGATTTAGCATTATTAGCATAATCCGAACTGTATCGTCCTTGAGCCTTTTATGTAATGGAAAATTCGTGGTTAAAGCTGCATGATGGTTCCAAAGGGAATCCATACAAACTCTGACATCATATGAATCACTATGGAAGAATAATATATGCGAAAATTGCCAACAACACATAACTTGTCTGGAAATGTCTTGTCAGTTTTGGATATATGCACCTACAAAGGCTGAAATGCGAAGATATACTGTAGTTCCCATTGCATTAAGGCTGCAGTATGTCATTTGGCTATGATTTGTCTTCACATTCCAATATGACGAAATAGAGTTATCCAGGTGTAAGTGCTCGACAATGCAACTAGCAGCACAGCGACTAGCCCATATGCGGACCTTCTGCAGAGGAGGGAACAGTGGCAACATGTCTGAAAATATCTTGTCATTCCTGGAAATGTGCCAAAAAGTTTGTTTGTTTTCAACATTATCCAGAAAACGAAAAGATAGTTCTCATTGCATTCCTTAGAAATATGTCTAAAAATATCTCATTTAGCTCTGAAGTACTCTTTTCACTGGATATATATTGACAACTACTGGATATTTGTATCAGCCAAAAACAGGAAGCACGTAGAGATTGCAAAATTTGAAAATGTGGTTTCATGCAGAAATTCTGCTGATTGGAATGCAAAATAAGATGAAACTGGAAATGATTCAAAATGAATGGATGAATGAGCAGATTTAGTAAGAGAGGAATAATTACCTTTTGTAATTTAATATTCCTGTGCCTTGAATGTTTTTCTCACATTTCAATGAATGCATCGGAAATGGGCACATGACAGTACAATCTCATGGTCAACAACAGGACTGATGGGGCTAAAATGGACAAAAGGAAAACATACATCAGGTGGAAAGAGGGATTCAAATGTTTGCAGCGGGTTTCACTTTTGAGTAGTAATTTTTTGAAAAGAAATGAAAGGGCCAAAATAGTTAAATTAGGAAGTAGAATTCATTTTGCAGAAGAGGCATATCACATATATACGAAATATGATAAAGAACACACTGAAAGCATATAGAAAAATAACATATACATCACAGCAATTTTTGTATGAAACATTTATCACATCTCTTAGGCTAAGTGTCCTAGTTGTGTCAGCTGCAAAACTCTGGCTGATATATTTTTTATAATATACAGTAATATTAAAGACAGTATTGAACACACAACTTAGTTTGGATACTCTACTGTTTAATTTAAGACAGTGTTGAACACACAACATATATTGAGTTTCAGCACTCTATCTGTATACGACAGTATTCAACACACAACATATAACTGAGTTTGGATACTCTACTGTTTAAAGACAGTGTTGATCACACAACTTAAACTGAGTTTGGATACTCTACTATTTATGTATAAAGACAGTGTTGAACACAACACATATAACCAAGTTTTGACACCCTGCATGTACAGTAGAAGTTGAACACACAAGGCACGGATATTTGACACAGGGAGACCATATCTCTTCATTTGGTATTGCAGGTCCACCTTGGAGAACATGCAGAACCTGTACTGTAAATGACACTATTTTGTCGCATTTTCTGCCGTGATCATATTTATTACTTAAAGCTCTGTTGTCAAGAGTGTTAAGGAGCCTGCATGGGTACAGTTTTACATCTCCTGCTGTATATGCTGCCCACAGAGTGCACCGTGAACTTTAATAATTATGACCCTAAAAAAATTCCTCTTTGGAGCCTCCAAGCTATGACAAAAATATGACCCTTTGAATTTTACGACAGTTTTATTCCCATGAAGTGACAAGTTTACTTACAAGTTTAAGGGGTGCTTAATAATAGTTCCTCCAGATGCCAAGCTGGTGATACAGTAGGTATTGTGGGCTTTGCTGTTGCTATATCAGTTACGTGGTACCTTGCCCTCATCCACTTTTCTGCAACGATGGGAGATATATACCTCAAAGTTATTATAAACTAAATTCCTATGGGCTTACTGTCCATATACTGCATAATCTGTTTATGATAGTTATTGGTCTATCAGAGCAATGCAAATTAATACTACCATTAGGGTACCACCACATTGGTCTAGCAGAGCAATGCATTAATACTATCATTAGGCTACCAAGTTGGTCTAGCAGAGCAATGCATTAGTACTATCATTAGGCTACCAAATTGGTCTAGCAGAGCAATGCATTAATACTACCATTAGGCAAGTACCAAATTGGTCTAGCAGAGAAGTATTAATACTACCATTTGGCTACCACATACCAAACTTAATCCAAAATTTAAATATCAAAGTATGAAAACCTGTCAATATGTTATAACATAAATTATCATCCCAATTAATTTTGATTTGTACCATAACAAAATTTATCATGCCATTATTTTTTATTTAATTTTGAAGACATTGTCAATACTTTATATTCAACATTTGACATGATTTATTATTATCACAGAGTTCAGAGTGAACTCCTTAAAAAGTTGAAGAAACAAGAAAAACAAGAAACCAGAAATACAAAATATACTTTAATACACTTGAGATATAAATATACTAAAAATACTTGATTTAATTAAAAACCAATAGATTACATTTGAGTGCACTCCAAAATACTTAAACATACTTTAAAAACTTTTAAAAAAATACAGAGAAGTTAAACACACTTATGAAACTTAAAACACTAATAAAACTAATATAAATAATAGTATAGTTTAATAGTAGTAATATAGTATTCTCAGTAGTCCCAGTATGTTTTTTGTGTAAAAAAAAAATGGTGAAGTAATCAAAACAACAACAACACAACATTCCACATAAGGCCTACTGTACTGCAGCAGACAGCTCAAGACAGAGACAGAGCACAGACAGAGTGTTATAATGCTCTACTGAGTCAGTAAAAATGGTTGAATTGGCAGTTATTGGATAACACATTCCAGTATGATAACCTGTGTGCTCCCCTATCCTGCGTCATCCAGAACCTTGAAAAACAATAATTCATTGTCTTGTAATACCACAATTTTCGCCTTCTGGGGCATTCAGTTATTGGTATCTCCCACTGTGAGGCTTGGAGTGCCAAATGTAGCCACATAACTATAAACAGATAAACCTGCAAATTGTTAATGGTTCACTGTCCACCAAACCATTAAAGAAGTGTAACACTGTCGTAAAAAAAATTACTTGGCATCGGATGGAAACAGAACAGTTCTCAGAGTTTTCTAGATTACTGTGATCACTGCTTAAACCCATTTTTCAGCTGACCTTTAAATCTATAACCAGGAATAATATCCAATGATCTAATGATGGGGGCTACAATCCTCGACAAAAATGAATAGCCAGCCGACTTTTTGAAATTTTGCCATCAGCGCGCCCCCCCCATCCCCAATTCAATGTTGAACCAAAATGTGTTCAAAACTGGCAACATTGATACGGGGAGCGGGTTTGTCCAATGTATTTTGGTCGAGGATTGTAGTTATATTTGCTCCATAGACAAGTGTAATCAATAAAAATTAAACTACACAAATCTAATTTCTTGTTTCCTTGGTGATGACACTGTTAGCATGAACAATGTGAGCTGTTGATTTTTTCCTGTGAATATGTAATCTGACCAAAATAATCAAATATAAACCTTGATAGATGTGAAAGTTTGTACTCTTTTGTAGAGCTTAGGCTATAGTATAAGCCTGACGTATTAAGCCTTAATTTATGATATTCATGAGTTTTAAATATTTGAAAAAATGTGTCTCACTGGTTGAAAATTAAAAGATAAATTTGAATTTTTTGGTTGTAATTGTCATTTAAGGTACTTCTTAATCATCCCCCAACAAATTAAACACCCCAAAAGCCATGTATTATTATTTGTTACACAGTTATATGGCATTTTAATGCACCTCCAATTTTTATGTTTGTGTGTATACTATTAAAATCTCTTTACATTTCACATAGCATGTACTTTAATGCAGGTGCAGTTATGATTAATAGAATTGGGCCATACATTCAACGGCAAGCCTGAAATGATGACATGATCATGGCAAAGAGAAAGCCGTTTAGTCCATCATGGATGACCGTGAATGGATAAAACAGATTTTCTGAAAGTGCATGGTCACTGAGCATGTGGAGCAGTCAGACAATAATAACTTGAGTTTACAGCATGTACTGCCTCTGCTTGGTGACCAGCCACTGGGTTAAGAAAAAGCCAGTAATTCTAAATCTGACCACTCAGAGAATGCAGCGTGATTTAGATGAGGTACTTGTAAGTACGTCGCTGATAAACCCCAAAACCGGTAAGTTTTGGTGATTTTCTGATTTACAGCGCTCTCACCTACCTGCCCCCCACAACAAATTGTACTCATCTACCAGCGTTAAGCTACATGATGGCCACCCTGGTTTATTGGGGTTGGTGATGTTTCCATGTCCCCATATGGTCACCACCCAGATTAGTTGGGATGGTTGACAAGTCCCCTTGTCTCTCACAGGAACACCGCCCATGTTTTCTCATATGCCCCACCTAAAATATGAGTCAAAATGATTGTATTTGCCTATTTAATGCACATCTATGTGTAATATACTTTTAAAACAATCAAGAAAGCATTTCATATAAACTGCTGTTGATGAACTTGTACAATATTGCAATACTAAGACTTAGTCCCTCAAAAGTCAAAAGTATTTCAACAATGAAATATCAACCTAAAGTATGACAATAGGTTCATTGTGACGCTGCATGACTGGTGGAGTCATCAGCCCACAGTTTATGAGCAAAATGCTCAGTGGTTAAACTTGGTCAAACTGATACACTTTGTCCATGGTAGAATGTAAAGTGGGGAATAGACTGGTATAGTGTACAACTATAAATATATAGGCTAATTATTGTAGAATAGTTGTAAATTGTAAGAATAGGCCTTGAGTACAGATCAGAAGAAACCGTTAGTGTTATGTTGGATTTGCTAAGTATAAAGTGTTTTTTTTTACTATGTACAGGTACCAATTCCATATTCTATGAATTAGTTCAATGTCAAAAAGTGCAATAAATGAAACAAAAATGTGTAGATGCCGATACTGTATGTAATGGTAGGCCTATAATTCAGAATATTTTAAAATGAGATATATATATATATTTTATATATATATATTTTATATTTAAGTGTTAAAAACATTAAACATTCAAAACATGCACAAATGGGAAACAGTTATATATGTTATTGGACTCCAACAATGTGGAACACGGAACGCATTCAATGCAGTGATATAAATGTGATAGGGTTTTGGTTATGCAATGACAATAACCTACATGTATCTTTTATCACTCGAGCACACTTCCAAGTCATTATAGTCTCCCTTGACCAACTTGATGTCCTAGTTTCTAGACTGTGTAACCTTATCAACCCCAAAGTAGCATGACACTGAACCGTCCATCAGTACTATTATAAGACTTCAAAAATGATATGTTCTTATGAGGTAGAGGGTAGAGGGTGACCACTACTGAATTGAAAGATAATGCCAGAAATGCTAAATCAAGGCAACTTTCTATGATCATTCTGTGATACTTGATCATTCTATGATCATACTATGATCATGCTATGATGATTCTATGATACTTGCTGATAAACCCCAATCCTGGTGAGTTTATAGTGCTCACATAATTTACAATTGCTCCCCTCATATTACTCTCACTATTGGGATTTAGCATCAGGCATAATTTTAAGCTATATTAGTGGTCACCTCTTCCTTTCTTTCTTGCCAGCAACACAGCAACAGTGCTGGTAGTCTGAAACCCTGGATGCCCGCTAAATTCTAACACTGCCTTTTTGTGATTGTTTGTGCAATTAATGTACCATGTTATAAATAATGACAAAGTTATTTTGTATGGACAAAGTATCAACAGTTAAAAATTTACTGTGGCATGAACAAGATTATAATAGAAATTCCTTTTTAATTTTTCCTGAATGTATGACAAACACTACTTTAAAGACAAGTCTCTAAGCATCTCCACAAGAACAACACTGTTGATGGCTTCGTGTTTAATGTTTGACAGGAAATCATGTATAGGAAACTGGATGACTGTTTTAATTCTGGGTGACATTTATTCCCACTCTCAGAGGATGGGAGAAGCATCAAATAAGAAGTGATGCAAATAGATACAGAAACCAAACGAAACCGCTTACCTCTCTCCGAGATGGAAAAATTACGAAAATTGATACCTACGGCCATCTAATTCTTTAATGGCAAAGACTTTTAAAATTAGACTCCATTTTGTTATGGAAAGAATAAAAAAGCCTTCTTTTGCAAAGAAAATAAGACAAAGGCTCATTTATAAAGGTGTTTGAAGAAATTTTTAGTTAAGAATTAAATTTTCTTTTTTAATGTAAAATTTATGCCTAAGGATTATTTATATTCAAGTTTTCGAAATTAGAATTATAATACTAAAATAATTATTATTCTGACTACATTTGGCATGTGGTGGCCATCATTTCAATGGAAATAGGTCTTAACTTGCAGTTTGGTACTTTGTGCTGGGGTTTGTTTACTGTAGGTTGCATTGGTCTGGGGAGGGTGGTGCTGGGGATAGGATGGTTGGTCGTTGGATGCAGCAAAGAGGATTTCAATGCCCGTAATGTTTTGACAATTTATAAGCAGAATTTGCAGACTTTTATTTGAGAGTGCATGGTTGATGATTTGTTATTTTCTCTGTTTTATTAAACATAAAATGCACTTACTCACAAAACAATTTTGTCTTACCCTTTGTATATCATGTATGTTCCAATTGCATATTTGTGCAAAATATGTCAGCATTCAATATATTTGCTACCTGATAATATTAGTAGCAATATATAGACATATGTATATATAATATGTATCAAATAACGCAATAAATTTTCATTTAATTTGAAAATTGGAAAAAAGGTGCTGGTTGAAACATTGCATTGGTTTGGGCTTGTAACTGCAGTATAAATTAGTCAATGATAAAACGATTGGCGAAATTATTTGGTTCGTTGATTACGTTGATTAAGTCCAACATGATAATGTGTGTGGAACCACACACTGTAGCCAGACGCCTTATGGCAGAACTTAGTTGCACACACACCGTTGCCAGATGTCTTATGGCAGAACTTATGATTTGTTATGTATACTCTGGTGATGAGAATATGTAGGAGTAATTAATTCCACTTGCTGGCTGAGCTTTGAAATTGTGAGTAATAAACAGCCAACAAAGTGTGATAATCCTTATGACATTCAAGTATATACAAACATGTCATTGATTTTTGTGGCTACATGCTTTCAGAAGAAACTTTCCATTGTCTGGTAATTTTTTTTTTATCAGCAGGATGCAAGAACTAACTGTTAGGTTGCTAGAGCCCTTGAGGGTTTCAAAGATGCCTTTGATTTTCGTTGGCTTTGATTTTCGTTGACTTTACTAGTGTGCAGTTATATACTTGTTGCTAATAAGAACCACTAGGCAAGATTCCATTACCATATATATACAGTGTATGTATTACTCCCCCCCCCTCCAAAAAATGGATTTCATAACTAAAAAAATCTTGTAAAGGTTCTTCATCATTAAGAAATGTCAAAGGCCAAAGTTCTCTAGCCCTGAGTAGGCTAGAAATCTGCTAGACTGGTCAGCTCATTTGCTGTTAGGTGTGGGGCTACGATCACTAATTTCATGGAGAGGTCTGTAAAATTCACTCTGGGGCTAGAGATGTGTACCTTTAAATTTGTGATTGATCAAGTCACATAATTAAAAGCAACAATGAGCTCTCCATTATAGTAATATTCAAGGCAAGTTCAAGACAGCCATTTCTTTTCTACCTCCCAGCTCCCCACTCCCCTAAAAATGGAATATCACCACTGTATTAATTTGACTGGGGTTGATCAAAGCCCTGTAAATAAATGCAACAAATGAACTGACAAGTTTAGCAAAATTCTTTAACTGTGAATGTCCCCCCCCCCCTCACACACACACAAATAAAATGCTGTCCACAAAATGGTTTGATTGGTGGTCAAAGCTCCATACCTAACAACACACAAGCTGACCAGAATTGCAGTAATAGCACTTCTAGCACTTTCAGAGAATCTTTTACTGTATATTTGACGATGGTTTTGTGTTATACCCTTTCCAGCTGTTACCCATTAACGGTTACTATGGGCTGCTTATTCATTCATTTTTCATCCTCACTTAATTTTATGCTGATTAATTATTCATAGCAATATGGACAATGATTTATCATCACATCAATTCAACATTAACTGTCCTAGTGTGGGCGATGCGATTGTAGTGGCTCAAGGGATAACGGAGAGGTGTCTTCTATGCATGGACAAAGGAATTGCAATTTTTTTGCTCATATTAAAATGTTTAAGAAATATGCAGGTAGTAATATTTATAAATCAATATAAGTCTTTAAGATCTGTTTTCAGTTTCGGTACACAAAATAAACTGGGGGCAATAATCGAAAATAAATATACATATGGAGAAATGTAAATAGCGGGTTATGGAAAAATGTATAAATACATTGATATATTGCATAACTGTGGAAAATGTATTGGCAGGGTTATAGCTACGTCGTCTGTCTGGCGTTAGCACTTGCTAGTGAGAACTTAAGAGTGTTATAATAGAAAGATCAAAGCATGCACATAAACAGGTCTGGTCAGACATGCACAAACACTATAATTATTTCACTGTATCCATATAAGTTTGGTATAGCTCTATCCATTGTTTAATCTGACAGCAGCACACAAGACAAAATGTATGCAAAACATTAATATATTGATACATTTCAGCTATGTCGAATATGTATGAAAGCGACACAAGTGATGCCTAATGATTGCATAATGTACAGTAAGAGATTTGTGAGATGATGTAAAAATTTAAATATCAGGTTGTAAGGCTACATTGAAGATTAGTAAAAACACTACCAGCACAC
Source organism: Paracaudina chilensis (assembly GCA_027580055.1). Classification (NCBI taxonomy): domain Eukaryota; kingdom Metazoa; phylum Echinodermata; class Holothuroidea; order Molpadida; family Caudinidae; genus Paracaudina; species Paracaudina chilensis. Next base: position 8,601 of record JAODFY010238351.1, on the reverse strand, counting down.
AAAATAGATTGCTCTACAAAAAAACAAAACATGCAAATATGTATGCGAACATAAACATTCCAATGCTACATAATATGTGTGCAGCACAAGTGAGGGCTAAGAATTACATAACAATAAAGAGATCTGTCAACCAATCATGTAACCACTTCAATATCAGTGAAATGGCTAGATATTCAAGCTCGGTAAACATTTCCAAATGAATCTCCTTCCCCCCCCCCCAAAAAAAAAAATCAAAGGCGCATATATGCAAGCATAATTCATTTAATATATATTTCAACACTGCAGATTATGTAGGGGAAGAAGTAAGGCCTAATGATTATTTAACATTGCAGGGGATTTAAGACATCTGTTACTATTTTAAATACCAGTGGAAAGACTTAAATTCAGCCCTGAAATTAAATACCTAATCCAGTTAATTTTGTGTTCTTTCTTGACAAATGTTTAATTAATTAACCTTTCAAAAGGATTTTTTCTCCCATAAACATATCATTGTTATCTTTTAAAGGATTATCTAAGATCATTTCTAAGGACAAATTGATTACAATGCCTTCTCACTTTACAGATCACAAAGCAAAAGGAATACTGTCCAAAACAGCATGGGGAGGGGGGGGGGGAATGAAGAGTGGGAACTTCATAATCTGTCTGTAAGGCCCTGAATTCCATTTAATTCTGGCCCCAAAGTCAATTTGACAGACCTCCCCATGAAATTTGTGGAAGTCCCATACATGACCACAAATGAGTTGACAAGTCTAGCCGATTTCTAGCCTCCTCGGGGCTATATTACTTTGCCTTTAACATTTTTGCTACATTTTTTTTTTACTTTGCTGATTTATGAAAAACCATTATGAGATTTTTCTTATTATTTATGGCTAAGAGATTCTAAGCTGACTGACCTTCCCAGTCAGTATCCGTCTTTGGTATTTTGTAGGAAATCATTCATTTGAGTGGATGGGGTAACTACAGCTACGGAGAGTTTCATTTTCAATATAATTTGCTGTCATGGCGATGTGCTATTAGGTATTATGGAACCTCTGTGACAGATTAATCAACAGACCATTGCCTTGAATCTTTGAGAGAGGTCAATCTTTGAAGAGGGGATTGCTAAAAATAATTGCTAAAAAATTGTTCTTATAAAAGAAAACCTATATTTTTGCTATCCTAAGGCAGTAAAGTCTTTTTTCAAGCCTGCCTTTAAATAAATAATGCTATTGATGGATTATTTAGCAAATAAATAACAATTGGTGCTTGTTTGAATGAATGATTTAGGTTACTACAATGCTTCGCAAGTTATTTGAAGGTGTAATATGAATCTAAATAACATTTCAAATCTGCATGTATTGCCTTCCTTGTGTAAAAGCAGGTATGTTATTGTGAAAAATGCTTGATACATGTAGCATTGATCAAAATATAATTTGGAATTAAAACTTATTTTGCTAATTGCAGTTGTTATATGACATGGTGTTGAGAATGTCCAGACATTTGTACCATCAAGTAACACATTTGTCTGTTCACCCAGATATAAGACTTTGTCCCACATTCTCACTATTAATTCAAATGATGCAACTTTCAAGGCTGGCCAATGAATGGAGTTTTTGGGTCTTTGTGCAAAGTAAGGAAGAAATGTTTTCCATATTTTATGAAACCTGAAAATACACCACGCAATGCCTTTCTAAGACCTTTTCAAATACAATATATGTAGCTATAGCTTTAAAATAAATTGTTGACAACCTTGACATTGTGAAAGAAACCAATCTTTTATGGTTTTCATTGCATATTAAATGCAAATTTGTGTTTTTCTATTACATGTACGTTCCCCCTTCATTTGAAAAAGGATCCCCAACATTGCCTTTGGTTAAAATTTCTAACGTTAACATTGACAGGACATACACATTAACCCCTGTTGAGTCCTCATTGATGTGGGGTTTGTGAGCAATGCCCCCACAGGCTACATGTGTCACCCAGAAAAGATGTCAAAATGGTTGTCATACATACACACGTTCTACATATAAAACGGTCCAGAAACGTAGTAACAAAATAGTACACTAAACCAATTATATAGCTATTTTATTTAAATGTATCTGCATCACACAATAATGTATATGTAGGAATATTACAAGAATGCTGTTCACACGCATTTGGATCATATGGCTCCGCAGTTCAACGCAGTGTCTCCCCCCACCCACTCCCCAAAGCACCTGTCACATTTTATAACTGACTCAGGCCCACCTTCAACAGGTGCCCAGCGAAAAGTAGAGACAATTTTAGGAATTTTTGGATTTTCCAATCAAGGGAAAAGGGCCCGTGGGAGGAAGATCAAATTGCTTGGAACAGCTTGCGGTGTATAAACCACCAGCTGATACAGACATGTGGAGGTGCAGTGTGAGGATGCGGAGAGAAAAACAACAAATGTTACAGTTTGTAAAAACATGGCTCCATAATAAATTATTAAATGGACCGAGAGATGGAGATTGGTGCTGCGATGTTTGTTTTTCCCCCAGTAAATTTATAGGACAATGCAATGTTATATCAGTGGATAAATGTTAAATGTCATATTTGGGGTGGGGGGTTGGGGATTCCTGTTTACAGATAGTATGAATTATTTGCACTCTGTTTTTAAGACCCCCATTTTTCAGGAGGGTATGAAACATGTCAGATGTAAATCAGAATTTACAGTGCTCGACTTACCTGTGCCATCTGTAAGCATTGTGCACTGTACTGCCGCCAAGTACCAATCTGGTTTTAAGGCAGTTTATATTCCTACCCACGACTGTCCCGCCCCTGAGTTCCTGTATTCCGAAGTGCCACCCTCTATCTATTTCTCAATTGACCCGTCCGCCTCTGTTCCAGCCACCATGCATCCGATTCAGTACTGCCATCCTGGAAGAAATCCTGAGCCCATTAACGATCTAGACTATTAAAGCGGGTAGTTGCAGCATCGTCGAGCTCTGTGTGGTCCCAAAGTACATGTCTAGTATATGTCTAATATATCTAACGCTAGAAATGCTTTGTCCAATCTGGACAAAAGGCAAATTTAACGGATATTTCACCTCTGTCCAGATTGGACAAAAGTATTCCCAGATGTGTTATGATATAAAAGAAGAAATTATACGCTTTAAATTAAAGAATAAAAACATTTTCATTGTCATTTTGATATTGAAGGTGTTTGAAAGACAAACCGCAAAAAGTAAGGGTATAGTTTGTGATTAGACGAAAGTTGGTATGCCTAACTAGTAAACACTTGTTTATTTAAACATTTTAATCCTCAACACTAGTTTTAATTTCTCAACATTCTCTGTGGCAGCAGGTCATATAAAGTCACATCAGCATGGACATTATTGTCATGAACTAAAGACATAAGTAATTGAATTTTAACCCCCATGTTGGCCTTAAATTTTTAATTTGTAGCAATATATTTGTTTAGGGAAAAGGTCCATTGTGGCCATTCCGATGTAATAAAGACTGTCGGTATGCATTAGGGAGAAAATATGTTATAAATAAATTATTCGCAGTCGCAAATTTAAAAAAAGGCAACTGTGCACTGAAGACTTCAAATAAATTTAACTAATCTGTTGTATAATTTAATCCATTGATACCACCACCATGGTAGTATTTTCATCACAGGTTTATCTTATTCCCTTGTGGGTTGGGGAGGGGGGGGGGGGGGGGGAGTAGTATAGTAAGAAAAAGTTGGGGGTTACTATGCTGGGATTTTGTATTTAATGGAAGATTAAATACCAACAGTTAATACTGTTGATCTGAACTCAGTTATTTCCCTGTTACCTTCCCTTATAAAGAAGTATCTGATGTAGCTTTTTTCTGTATAAATATTGTTTATATATATAAAAATAGGGAAAATGTAGGGAAAATAATAAACTTGTACAATTTAAGTCGAAGAGCAATTGTGGATGGCTGTGATGTGTTCGATGGGTACCCCAGTGGAAGCTTTCCCAGGTATCCTCCTGCATATTAATGAGCAAATTTATGCAAACTTATTATTAACAAAGCCGTTGAAAGATAGATGGTTGTCATATGAGCAGGAGAGGCGCTTAAGGGGTTGTACAGAATGTAAATTGATCTCTTTGTATATTTATAATAACTTCATTTCATAGCTTCATTTACCCCACAAAAAAAAGAGGTTACAAATGTACCATCATGTCATGCAGATAACTGTATTGTTGACAATTGTCAGTGAAGTATTATAAAGGTTTTAAGTTTTACAAACAGTTGTCCTGACCAAAAGTTTGATTGTCCTGTACATAAGTTGTCCTTAAATGATTAAAAGACTCACTGAATCTTTCACACTGTAAAAAGGCTTTATTTGGGAAGAAATAAGATCATAACTGTAAGAGTGTTGTATTTTGTTGCCAAGCTTTTTTTGTCATTTGGCACACATGTCATTTTGTGCCAGAGAATTGAGGCAGTATATATACATAAGTACTTTTTTGAAGAAGTTATGTTGCAAATTAAATGATTCTTCCATACATTGTCACATATATGTATTAAATGATATGTATTGATAACAAAATCTTTAAAAACAAACCCTGATTATTATTGCTGTCAATAATTCATGATTTTGCTGAAGCAAAGATAACTGAAGCAAAGATAAAAAGATGGTCTCTGGTGATATTAAGCAGAGCTCAGAACCATTTAAATTGATAAAATAAATCATCTCAAATATTTGTTTGGGGAATTCACACCTTGGACATGCAAAAACGCCAGATGTGTGGTCCTCGTCCACCCGAAGGATGCATTCGTCGAGCATATAGTATAAATAATTGTAACACAATACTACAGCATAGCAATGCTTATTAATATTAATTATATTGATGTTTGTTTCTTAAGTGAAGAATATATTTTAAGTATTTCATACTGTGACTACTTTTGAAGTTAGCCATGCATTCTAAAATTTCCTCGCTCTTCAAGTTTCTTGAAAATCTGTTGAGCGTGACTAATGGACTATATTATTTCACTGTGCTATAAATTAATTAGGTCAGGTCATTGATTTGAATCTTTAAGGGCAAACCACTTTTGCTCGCTCGCTGAAGGGTTTCAGCCCACTTTTTTCTAACTTTCTGTCTTTGGTCAATAAGTTTTGTTTGATGTTTTTTTTTTTTTGAAATAGAGAGTTTGGCAAAATGGAAATAGTCGCATATTTCTTTACAGACTACCAAACGTGTTATTAGAATAGTATAATGAACCCTCAAAGAGAGTGTGTAACGGTAGCCACACCTGATTGGTCACGGTTCACTGGTCCCGGACACCTACCAAGGTTAACAAACATTATGTCATAAATCCCCAAAGAACTGCGCTTAAACCAAGATAAAAGGCTTTGGCTTGAATGCTAATTACATTGATTGATACCAGCTTAATTTTAGTCTGTTCTGCCTCATTGAAAGCATCTGTTTTACTCATAGAGCAAAGAGAGTAAATAGAGTAATAATAATTGCACGAAGTAAGCTCTGGAAGTCAATCGTTTCTTAATATACCTAGCTATATTATCCCCGAATGCATGAATTCTCTGGATGACTTATTCTTGGGTTTGTAACCAAAGCTTTGATTGCGTTTTAAAGGCGCAAACTGAGTTTATGTTGGACTTGTTTAGTTTATTTTGTTATTTTGTTGGTTCGTTTATTTCAAAGCAATAATCAGGGTTTATTTTTAACAATTTGTTCATACCTCTTCATAATGTATATATAGTGTGACATTGTATGAAAGATTCATAATTTAACATGACTTCACAAAAAGATGAATGATGTATACTACCTCAGTAGGTGATATCTACAATGCAGGTCTGGTTGGGTGAAAATGGTGTGAAGGGAAACCAATGGTAAAACCTCCTTTTGGTGGAAAGAATGGTAATTCTCAGGGCTTAAACCCTGATTATTGCTGTAGGTAAAGAGTGATGTCTGCTTGGTTGTGATCTGACCTTTAATTCCAAAAAGTGTATGTGCATTTGAAAACTAAAAAACAATAAACATGCACTTAATACAGCACTATATTGACTTATTCGGCATGCCAAGAATACATACCTACATATGCCAATACACATTAAAACAGCCCTATACTATAGCTATCGTACACTGCTTATCATGTGGAATGGAGACAACCCCATACTGGTTGTCATTCACCTTAATTGGACACAGACAATTGATCTTTGAGGTAGTTTGTGACCCATTTTCCACTCTGTTTTAGGCTAGTTCTGCCGAAAATGCTAATTGTATTAGGGACGGGTATGTATAGTCTGCTCGTGAATACACAAACCACTAAAGTTTTGTGGATTCGCATTCCCCTTAATTCCCCTGCTATTTCTCAACATTTAGGCATGTACCGAGATTAAGAAAAACGTGCCACTAATCATTAATATCATACTTAGTCATTGCTACACAGCTACAAGAATAATCCATGTACTGGCATCTTGTAAAACTACAACAATGTAGACAAAAATACTTATAAAACAACTCGCGTCAGCAATAAAAATGGCTGACCGCATAAGGTTAACAATGAGGGCGCTAAGTCTAAAAGCACAATTTTGACTTCTGGCAAAACAATCAAATCCTTCATTAATCATAAAAATCTACTCATTGCAATGAGATTGATGAAGTATACAAGGCAATTAAAGATAAGTAAACTTGGCTACAGTTATTCTGGTACCTTACATTTAGTACACTAAGGAAATCCAAACTTCAGACCGATTTTAAGTCGATACCTTTATGAAAATAAGACACATCTGCTAGTGCGCAACATATCTTGCGACGTGTAGGGGGGAACTGTGGGAACCTGTCTAATACAAAATCAGTGCAAAACATACACTTTTAAAAACCATGTAACATACGAATTAAGACTTGGATCTGAATAAAAACTTACATAATTGTGCAAAAGATATAATTCATTAAGTTCTTTTGTGAATGCTACCTTCCGTCTTTCTCCTAGCAAGGTACAAAATGGCAGCATTTACTGTGTAGAATATATGAGCGGCCTTCACCTCACCCCTGTATCATCACCATCTTTTCTCGCTCCATTATCATGACATTGTGTCCCACATTTCTGTGCTTACCTTGTTAATTTGTGTCCAAATGGGTATAAAGAGCAGAGTGTGGTAATTTCCCCAAGACAATGAATCGATTAAATCGATTATATCAATAAAATGGTAAGGACATCTTCATTTATATTCATGTTTCATTTATGACTGGATATGACTTGTTCTTCAAGTGGGCATGCAATGTTCTCATGAACAAGCTAAATCACATAAACACAAGGACTAGTGTTGCATAGATAGATACACTTAAGGGCTAATGGAAAAGACCTTTTAACCTTGTTTTTTTTATTTAAAAAAAATATATTTTACTCTTTTAGAACCACAGAAAAATGGGTCACGAAATGCCAATACCACCAGGAATTCTTGTTAGTTTTCTGATCCCAGTTGATGAGACCTAATGATCTACAGACATTGTGTACGTGCTGGTGCCATAGTAAACGGTTGAATCATTTCTCTTGATAATCCTAAAATTATGGGTGGAGGAGAAAAAAAAAATGTTACTGTAAGAGTCATCATTCATTGATGTTGTCCAGGTGATGAGAGAGGGAAGCCTAGATTTGGTAGTTTGTTTAGTTTATTAAGCAAGAAACGAATCCTTGCTTTATTGATAGAACAAGGCATGACTCGATCAACGCATGATCCTGCAATATTGAATTGGATGCCGATAAATTGGAGACATACAGTATATATTACATCAGAGCAACCTGGTACCAAATGTTGAAGAGAGTTGTCTACTCTATGCTTGGCAGTAATTACTCAAATGTTTTTTTGGTTTGTTGTTTATTGTGTGCAGGAATAGAAGATGATAGTAAATTGAAGTGGATTACAAAGTGCGCTGCTAATGTACATATGATGATATGGAAATCCTACATTGAAAATAAAAAGGATTATCCCCCAAAAACAATAAATTGGAGGGGGGGGGGGTGGATTAGGGACATTAAATAATGGTTGCCAAATTTATGAATGTTACTGTTACACCGTTGCACTGTTACTGTTTTAAATTTGAAAAGTTAAAATTTAGGCTTATGGTATTATACATAGGCTACTTCCTTAGCTAATATAAGCTAATTTAAAACTTACACATCCTATTTTACTGTGATTTAGCATGTGGCATAATCTCTTGATATAGAAGTGGTCTCAGTGATCATCCTTCCTTTTTGTCAAACCAACTAGGCATTTCAGGTCTTTTCAAACTGGTCTTTAACTAGTTCATAACTACTATTTATCAAGTAGTCTATAATTAGGCAATTAGGCTAGTAATTTATTAATTAGAACATCAATTATTGCATTTTAAATAAGGATTAATTCCACAATTGAATTGCATTAAAAAAAAAAACTCATCAACAGGATATGTATTCAAATTATGCCATGAAATATACATGTATATTAAAAATTACATTAATTACAAAATTACAATAAAAAATACAGCTTAAAAATTTGTAAGAAATGCTGATTCTAATTAAATGCTTGACAATATATAACTGGGGCAAACTGTAAACAGGAAAATAAAAATTATAACTATTTCAAATTCCTGGTGGGGGGGGGGGGGGGAATCAGGGGGGGGA
>JAODFY010238240.1:0-16496 GCA_027580055.1 Paracaudina chilensis | reverse complement strand
CCCCCCGTCTTTGGTCCCCCCCCCCCCCCCCCCCCCCCAGAAACCAAAAGAAGATTGTAGGTATGATTGGTAGTCAGACGTGACTCCCTCTACTTAATGAATCCCGATCAATACAAAATAATAACATAATAAATAATATATAAAACTAATACTTTAAAAAAAGAGCCCATCCCTTTAAACATGTGAACCCTGATCGATTCGAATCCAGCTGGTCGACCCAGCCCTTAACAACTACAGATTTATTATTCACAATTCAGGGGGTACCACTGCTAGGGGAGATGCCTCGCGGCTTTTACACTGTGTTCTAAAACTAACTGACATAACGTTTTAAAAGAGAAAATAAATCATCTACGATTAACGTTTTAAAGACAAATCTTGAAAAATACTACAATAAATTTAAGGTACTATTACTACAATATCTGCAATTATTAATCTGCTAAAACAAGCCGACTATGAATCCAGGAATCCCATCCAATAGGCAACTGTGTGTACACAATACATATTCATAGTTTTAACTTAAACATGAATTGAAAATCAGACTGGTAAAACCCATCTTAATTTCCTTTGTGATATAGTCTCATGAAAAAAATAAAAAAGATCATTTACTTTTAAAAGAAAGGTATTAAATATTGCCTAAATAATGTACTTTAGGGATAACCGTGAAAAAACGTAAAAGTCCGCCGTTTCGGGTGCATTTCTAGGTATGACAATACATTTCCAGACGTGTTAAATCCATTGTAAATAAAAAAAAAACGAGAATTTTAGAAGAAAGTAATAACGAAAAAATTAAGATAAAACAATTTTGTTATTATAAAACTTGAGGAATAAAAAAAGCTTTAGATTTTCACATCTTACAATCCTATAAATTAAAACCAATTCATAATGAAAATAATCAATATCAGCTGCTACTATCAATCTGTCAAATGCACTCCTATTCCTACTCATAGATTCCCTTAAATGCTTGTTTATACAGGCGGCCTTCAGTCCCGCCAAATCAGCCGAGGCTCCCCTTTAACCGTCAACCGCCACTACTGATGGGTTCTTGTAGCTTATTGACAAGCATTCATAATTCATCCACGTAAGACAACGACGGTGAATTTTGTGTCGCGTTGTTAGCGGAACTTTAAGAGGCGTAAAATGCAGAAACCTGCTAGATGATCTATCTGTTAAGGTATATTTGTATGTATATATATATATATATATATGTCCGTGGAAGGTTAACGCGACTGGCTGAAAAGATGCCTAAAGGTAAAACAAAAATACAATGTATATAAAACGTCAGCATTTTGTGAGGGATTTCACGGGATAAGAACAGGTTCTGTTATTGAGAGCGCGATTCCAAATCGGTAGATAGCTTATTAGGTAAATAATGCTTGAATAATAAATACCGCGCCATTATATATCGCATGGAGATTAATTTACTAGATATAATTAAGAGACGCCGTTTGAGTATAATTTCGAGATGTGTGTCTATATATACTATCGACAAAATGCTTAAACAAGATATTGACGAAGTTGTCGAAGTATGTGTGTGTGAGGAAAAGTGTGAGACAGTGGTTTATTGTGGATTATTGCCTCGATAGTTTGTTCGTTTAAGTGTGAAGGTAAGTCGGGAGAGCGATTGACGAGCGTACGACTGACGGAACCGTCACGGGGATAATCGGCAGAAGGAGAACTATTTCCCGTCTGACGGAAAACTCGTAATTGCGGCGGCACGGGGGAAACGACGTATTCATTTGATTAATTAATCGACGAACAAGTGGCTTGACCATCAACAGCGGAGGCGCGAAGCCGACGGGAATACACGGGCGAGTGTGTCATTATTTTACGGAAAGTGTTTCGGGCGGATTGATTCGGAATAAATTCGGAGGACGTTGTAAGTGTAGCAGACAATGGAATCTTGTTTCTTGCGGAGTACAACGTACACACTATATAATTCATAGCTAATTTCTACCGTTTGCTGAGCCGTGATTGTGGAAACGTTACGGACATTAAAAAACAGAAACTACGTAAATCGTTTTATACGGTAATTTACAAAAATAAATTCAGGCCTATTAAAAGATATCCGGTAAAAGATACAGAATATACATTTAAAGGTAAATTCGAACTACGGTATTCACGAATTCGTCTTTTAAAAAATGTTTTTTTTTTTAATAGAAAGTGTGTTAATTTTAGCAACGAATATAATAACAGGAACCCATGCCTTGCTTCTTCAGGGTGGTGTTGTGATTTAACACCAAAACTGAAAGCATGTACTTTAATCTCTGGTGGTATATTTATTTGTGTTTTATGGGCACAACAGGGAAGCAACACAACAATACCGCCATTGTTTCGCATTCTTTTGTTTCTCTAAATTCCCCGGTGTTTGCGACCAGTTCAATCGTGCCATGCTTTCCATAGGAACGGATATCCTATTGGAAAGAAAGGTACTTCCGAAACAAATGAATTAGAAGGATAGAATGCTTTTGAAGAGAAAAATATATATAAACACGACAGATATTACAGAAAACTGGAACTAGAAGCAACTTGTTACGCATCTTTGCAAACGGAAGTAATCGGAAACGACAAACTACCGACGAAAAATCTGACATACATATCCGAACACCGTGGATATTTATTACAATTATTCATTCATTATGAGTTAATTATATACAGAGTGTCAGTTTTCATCGTGCTGACGTTTGCGTCATGATGACGTCATAATACCACTCTCTTTACTGGGAATAAAACCTTAAGCCCTATTGAGCGGGTATCGTCGTCTACAGTTCTGTGAATATATATTTCTGAGAATTTATGCTGGAATGTGTTGAAGTTAGTTGTTCAGTTATATATAGACCATTATTTAGCCCGAGCTGTAACTTGGAGGGTTAACAGTGTATAAGTTACTCTTGAATTTCCCGTTTGAGTGATGCTTTGAACTTTGACAGGTTGAAAATGAAGGTAGGTGTATATTATTATGTGTATATCATCTAGGTGTATATTATCTAGGTGTATATTATTAGTTTAAGGTGTTTATTAATATTATTATTATTTTAAGGTGTATATTAATATTATTTTAAGGTGTATATTATTATAAGGCGTATATTATTATTATTATTTTAATGGAATATTATTATTTTTTCAAGGTGTATATTATAAGGTGTATATTATTATTATTTTAAGGTGTATATTAATATTATTTTTACGGTCATTATATTTATCATCGTAAATTTCATTATACAGGGCATTTCTTTTAATGATTTTTCGTAATTCTTTCTTGGTTGTGTAACTTCGGTATATGCCCACACAGCCACATCCCCACCCCAGAGTAGCCACACCTCCCCCCAAAGTACCTAAGCGCCTTCCTACCCTTTCAACCCCATATATGGTAGACACCTCTTCACCCAGGGAAGCCAGGCAATTCCTCACCCGAGTAATCAGACACCTCCCCACATAACGTAGACACCGCCCGACCTAGCGTAGCCAGTGTAGCAAGTGTAGCCAGTGTAGCCATACACTTCCCCACCCAGTATGGCCATACCCCTCTCCACCACACACAAGGTAGACACCTCAGCACAGTGAAGCCAGGCAGCTCCTCTCCCGAGTAACCTGACACTTCCCCGCCCAGTGTGGCAGTGTACCCAGACACCTCCCACCCAAGAGTATAGCTACACACACCTCTGTCCAGTTGCAATGTAGTACGTCGCCACCATGTATGAAGGACAATTTCCTCTTACTTTCCACTAAAAGCAATTCTACTGTCAGTCTCTTTCTTCGTGGTGTCAAAAATGATCACATGCTATTTTACTACGCCGATATATTTCCGCGTAGCACTTCAAAAAAGTTGAATAATACAACTATAGTCCTCAGCTACCCCAGGCCATTACCTCGTCACCCCTCCCCACACCCCCACATTTATTCTCATATGTACGATATCTGCTACCCATGCCCTCAAACACAACGGTAACAGTATTACCTTCATATTATATTTTCCGTTTGGTAAACTTGTAGGTCAGCGCCGATGTCTTTGTGCCTTTACACAAGTATTTTTAATCAATAATTTAACCCCATGACTCAGACGAACAAGTCAAGTAATAACCCACTCCTGGACTAGTGTCACAATGCCAAGCATCAAATTTCACGCTCTGCTCGATCGTGTCGATATTTAGCATTGGAATATTATATATAATGTAAAGGCGACAATCATGCAGATTTTTTTTTCATACTGAGACCTCTTTGTTAGGCTCGCTAGCCTAACACAGATAGACAAAGAATTTACCTCGCTCAGTTTGCCTCGACAAAAGTATGGTAACATATAAATGGAATGAAAAGAACAACTTTAAAGAGGATTTGTCACAGATGAGTACACTCGCAGTGATACGAGTAAACAAAGACAGAAAGATTAAAAAACGAAATAGGCATATAAATATTGGGGTAGCCCATGCTAGAGAATCCGCAATAACACAAATCGACAAAAGATTTTTTTATTATATATATCTATGACTACGTAATTGCTCTTTAAACTTGGTTTCAAATTACTTGTAAAAACTGAATTACTTGCTGAAACTGTTAATCGCAAATTGTTAACGCAAATTGTAAACATGTATATAAGATTTGTTTCATATTTCAACTTATAACCTATAACCTATATGAGAGGGCGATTATACACTCGCCTTCTTAACGATGTTTTGATTTTATTAGTAATTTGGCGTCCCATATTTATAATTTCGAGACACATGCTCACCATACGCCGTGGGGTCTTAAACTCCATCCCTCATCAAATTGATGCGTTAATCACAGTTAACCCCTCTCAAACATCATTTTCATGGTATATCAGCCTTTCCAAAATTCCATATACATTGTAGAAAGATTCGGTTTTGATTATTGTAATTAGGTCGCTACAGTAGTATCGGAAGAGGAAGGGGTAGTGGAAATGTGCACCAATGTTTGCTTCCCCCGTTTACCCTCCAATGAAATTTGTGATATTGATAAAAGTTAACTCATATTTTCTGAAGCCCCTTATCAAAGTGTTGTGCCCCTGTGCCCCATTCTTTGAAAACTCTAGCGACGTCATTTCGCAGATCATTCACACGGTTAGACCCAATGCTGCAATGCATATTCAAATCTTCAATTTCGAAGAATCCAACATGCGAATATTCAGAATTCGAAAAATATTTTGGAAAACAATTAACCGATGTTTACTTTATATAAAGCTATGGCTATAATAGCAGATATAATCAACCGATTTTCCGTTCTTGTTTCAGTCTGATACGTCACTCGACGAGGAAGAGCTACTGTCAATGGCGGTAGATTACCTCAAAATGGCGGCCGCCACAGAGAAAGTGAACACCAAGAGATCGAGACACGAAAAAGAAGAGAAATGGGTCCATCGTAAGAAGAAGAAATCGAAAAATCCAAGGAGAGGTAAAATATACCGAGAATTATATATTTGTGAAAGAAACTTATGTTTTTAATGACTGACAGCTTCATAAATATGTGACATGGTGTTCCCACTAAGTACAAAGGGCCTTCGAATAATGTATGGGCGCCGATCCGGGGTCTGGGGACGGGGAAGGGGCAGGGGACATGTCACCCAGTATACGCAGTTGTTTTTCCACTATTGAAATGTGACCAGCCTCTATGTGACAGTGGCAGGTTTGTAGGTTTGTGTAGATGTCCCCAATCGGCGGCGAATATTCATACCATTGTTGCTATGGTAACGATAACAGACCGAACGAGGCCTACCCCGTGGGTATGTTTTTTTTTTAAAGTTTAATTGCCACATACACCGCCAAGATATCTTCAAAATTAATAAATAAACAACATAGGCTAATCGTTGGTCATTGCCCCACCATATTGTGATAGGATTTATCTCTAATGTCAATATACTAATCTTACAGTCGCGAATTAGGTGTTTACCATTTTAGTCACGTCATTTTAGTCAATATATTGTGCAAAGAACAAATAAGAATATTGATTATCTTATTGATTATCTAAATGGTATGATATAGTGTGTGGGTGTGTATGCCAAAGCCTCTGTGTGTTTTGTGTTATTGACAACATTTGCCGAATATCAAATGATCGTTATAAACCAGTTATCGTAACGACCCTCATTAATAAGTAAGCCAAATAACACATGCAGGCACAAAACATTAACTAATAGCCTTATATATATATATAGTGTATATATATAGTGAATATATATAGTGAATATATATATAGTGATTAGTAAATATATATATATATAGTGAATATATAGTGAATATATATATATATATAGTGAATATAATCATAGGCTACATGTATAATTCCATACATAGTATACACCGATCAGAACATTTTGTCATAAACATGCATATGCAAGTTCTAATTAGTTACCAATCATATGAAAGACCACTATACACACGTGACAAACATTATGCATCTGGCCACTTAAATGTTCGCGACCGATTTGCTCCACACACTGTATCGTTTAACTTTCCATTATATAGCTTACTCAAGTATACTAACACGGAATATTTACCGAAGGCTCCAAATTATGCACACTCTCTGTATATGAACAGGCGCCCCAAATTATCGAATTTCTGAAACTAGATATCAACGAGAAAAAAATAATAATCTTGACACCAAATTTTACTAATGTAATGTACATGGCTCGCCGATCGTGTCAAAAATAAATGTACGTATTGATTTCAGTATTACTTGTGTTATTGCTATAGTCGATAAAAATCTTTATTGGATAGAATTTCATCAAAACTCTGTCTGGGCTTTTAAATCGTTTTTTTTTTATGGCTGTGAGCAAATGCCGATGATCTTAGCCTAGATGTGCATGCTATGTGTACCTTGTTGCCATGGTGACCATCATGTTTTATTCACGGCGAGCAAAACGAGCAAATTTTATATGCACACGATCTGCCAATTGGCACTACTGTTATATGTCAGGGGCGAGCTGCGTGACTAGGAAAAAGACACTTCAATTTAGCAAAAGGATACGTCGGAATTATCTTTGAAAAACGAGGAAAAACGGACAATTTACAGATAGGAAGGGAGTGGTATAATTTATTTTCCGAAAGAAGTTGCGTACTTGTGATTATATATACTCGCTGACAGGTAATTCGCTACATTAAAATGGATGATACCGCCAAAAGCAATAGATCTTGTCAAACAATTGGAGGCTCTTACGTTCTCTGTGCAGCTATTACCATACATGGCCAGAGCTCGTTGTGCGCCTCTCACCAAGATCGATAAAATTTAACAAGACAACTGTGACATTCAAAAATTCTATGTGACATAAAAAAGACATACATTCCTCCGACTCTCACCTTCATATACTTTTATTTCCGTTGCTAAGATAGAGGAAAATGTTAAATTATTAAAACAAAACGTACCGACATTTATGCAATAATGCATGACGTCATTAAGACATGCATGCAGAGCAGGTAAACATTCTTTGATATTCCTTTTGTGTTTACTTATTTTTCCTGTAATACTGCATGTATTGCACTGTCTAGATGGTATACATTATTTAATAGCCTGGCAGGCCTAATTAAATTAATATCAGAGCAGCACTGTACTATTATTGAGGTGGAATCAATGCGCGTCACTTTTAAATCACTTTGACATTAAATTTGACATTTGTATTTTTTTTCAAGAGCCTCAAAATATCTATGTGCACGACCTTTAGGATTTGAACACTCGCATAAACCAAGACATTAGTATATGGACGTGTCAAGCTCGAATTACCAGCTTGTTTCAAATCGTTCCGAGGCGACCTTCGGCCCCCGTCGGGTATTGGCTAGAACAGAAATAACAGAACTTTAAAGGCAGCCTTTATTTGTGTTTAAACTTCACCTTAAAAAAAAACCTGCCTTGCGACGGATGAAATTTATTTAATACAAGTTTCGGTTTATGCATAGAATTTTGTCCCCGTCAAAAAAGGAGTGTTTCTAGGCTTCATTTCTCGCCAATGAGTTTATCATTTTTGGGCGGCATGTGCTCCCATCCCTCTTGGCAACGCCTCTGTCCGAATGCGGCGGGAAAGTATATTTTACTCAAAAAATAGATTGCAATTCCTGGACTCACTTACAGCAGTTTTATATTGCCAATGTATTACCCTGGGCTCTGTATATATAGTGGTTACTGGTAACGATGAAAAATAATAATTTTCATAATAAAGTCCTGGCCGCCCTAGCTCGTATATGCTTCAATTACTGTCAAATGCATGGCTTGATAAATTTATTTCATGATGCTGCTGGTCAATTCCTTCCCGATCTATGGTGAAGAAAAATTGGAAAATAATTTTACCTTCTCTATAGGCCTCTATACCCGCTCGAGTTACAGATTGTTGTTGGCATGAGAGTCGATCGTTTGATACGTTTTTACAGTCAGTCATTAAAAACTCTAGCTATATGTTAGCAGTGACAATGCTGTATAGTCAAGGCACGGGGTGGACGGAAATGTCTATGCACCCCCCCCCCCCCCCCCAAAAAAAAAAAATACTGACCAAAAAAAAAAAAACTGACCATCTTAGCGAAGATTCACTAACACTGCAGTTCAGGCACAGACACGACCCAGCGGCCGACCATGGGAGGACTTCCCACTTATTACTACTATTTTTTCGAGAGTCGCTATTTTATGTGGTCACAAATTTTAATTTTTGTCACAATTTTTTTTTTTGAGTCACTATTTTTTTGGGTCAGTATTTTTTTTTTCGGGTGACTTTTGTTTTTAATGTCCCTAATAAACCACCGTACAAGTGCGTATGCACAGAGTAAAAACTTTGAAACCAACTCAAACATAGCATATACCTTTATCGTAATGTAGTTTACATAAACTGATATCATAAACCACTGGATGATAAGTTGTTTATTTTGCACTTATAGCATCAAGGACTAACTCCTTAACAGTCATACAATCTCAATTCATAGTATAGTCTAAACGGTCATACAATCTCAATTCATAGTATAGTCTACATTAATATCTACTAAAGTCTACTAACATAACGGGATACGTGTGTGAAAATGTGTATTCTCAGTTGACCTGTGACCGCATATCATTATCATCTCATTACGTATAATCGAAAAACGTCTAACACAGTTCGTTTGGAGTAAAACCCAGCACAGACAGGCTATACGAATTGTGTACATATACGTACTGGGTATCATAAGTGTAGACCACAGAACTAGAACACGGAGAATGACGTCAAGCAAAGGAAACTGAAGCACCAATAATACTAGATTGATACGGCAAGACCGTTCTATGCGTAATACAAATACTGTGTTAAATGCGAAAACTTCAATAACTTAATGAGATTTGTTATAAAATAGTTGTTCCTTGTTGGAGGTTATCACACTTACTACAAACAGCAATATTGGAAATACTTTGGTTGAATATGTTTGTTTTTCTTTGGGAAAACTATGAAAATATATATACCCGTTTACTAACGTTAAGAATGTACGTAAAGCACCAGCCTTAGCAGCCTATTTTGCCGTATAAGCAAGAGCGCCCTCGCATTTGGCTTGCTTCAATCGGTTAAGTGTGTGGGCAATAACACTATCGTCATTCTCCGTGTTCTATTTCTGTGGTGTAGACTAATTTTCGCCGAACAAAACCCATTATTATTTCAGTGACGTCATCAGCCGTAATATGAATCGATCTGACGTCACTTTGCGATCTAATCTTTACTATCGAGTAAAACAACTCGGGGATCATGTTGGTACTAAAGATGCTAGGATCATTTGATCGCGATGAATAATGCATGGAACGCGATAACGGCGTTAAAACGCTTCTGTATCGGTCACACATTTATTTGTAAGGCAACGGCAGTTTAGATCATGGTATTACTGACAGGGTAACAAGGACTTTCTAAACAAATCGAAACACGAACGACCAAAATATTAAATGAACTATACTAATTCGCTTTAATTTCAAAGTCTCTCAAAATGCATCTTTACTGCGCGTGATTAATAACACTCGCTCGCGTTAATGTTATTTGACGTAATTCATTCTCTATAAAAAATAATTGTAGATGATTTATCGGCGCCTTTTTGGTTACCGGTAAGATGCCGAAGGCCGAGTCACCTATTCGATCAAGTTGGCGAGTGTGTGTGATGTGACGACATTCGCGTAAACTAAATCTTATTTGTAAATGATGCTGTATCATCTGATCATATCATCATTCTACATAGACGTTTTTGACACTTGACTTTTTTGACACTTTACTTGGACAATGGATTATTATGTAATCAAAATGGGCTGTCGTCTGTCAGATCGCCATTTTCGCATGACGGTTTTCCTGCCAAACCGAGCCGCAATTACATCCGGTGATGACATTAGTTGGTTAATGCTAGACGCTGATGGCGGCAGATGACCCTTTGACCATTTTGTAAATTATTGGAGCAGAAACAGAAATCGCCTGCAAACCTGTTGTGGTCATCCAAATAAGATGACCAAAACTGGACGGATGTGCTCGGTAATTTTCTAATGAGCAGCGGGGCAGAACGACCACTCACTGACAAGTGGGGCAGAATGACCACTCACTGACCAGTGGTCAGAATGACCGCTCACTGGTCATTTTTGTTTTAAATCTCGTTAATAATGTCAATTCTGGATTACGGTGAAAAACGTAAAAACGGTATGCTCTGCAGTACCGGTATGCTCTGCAGTACCGGGTATGCTCTGCAGTACCGGTATACTCTGCTGTACCGGGTATGCTCTGCAGTACCGGTATGCTCTGCAGTACCGGTATGCTCTGCTGTACTGGTATGCTCTGCTGTACCGGTATGCTCTGTTGTACCGGTATGCTCTGCAGAGCATACCGGTATGCTCTGATGTACCGGTATGCTCTGATGAAATATATTGAACGGCACCGCGATGCGCCATCCAAATTTTTAACACGCCTTTTCATGATTGTATATGCCTAAATATGGTAACTATATGCGGGGAAAGTCCATCTGATAATAAACGTTGAGTCGTTCACATACTTAAAACTCAAAGCATTAGTTAACGTCATTTAGTTAACGTCATTCAAATAAATGTAGGTAATACTGAGGAGTTGCGATATTTAGGGTATTTATTTCTATTGCTATATAACATTCAAATAGGCTTATAGAGCATTTCACGATTTAGGCTATATAAGTGTTTATAAACTATAGGTAGCAATAAAAAAGATATAGGCGGTTTGAAGTGTTGTTGGGTCTCGACAATTATTCCATTCTGAACATGCGCACCTGGTTGGAGCATTATTCAAACATGATCCATTTAAAACACAAGTAATTATTCATAGAATAAGCACTGTAAATGTTACAGGTCGATTAGCCCTACAGTAACGTAAGCACGGATGAAAGTAGGCTACCTCTTTGTCGTTAAATGTCACTATGGTGATAATTTTAGTCATGAGATCGTTCCCGCGTTTCTTCGCGAAGTAAAGGTCTGTCGATGAGTTATGGGAGATCGCTCTGTGTCGTCTGCAACATTTGTGTAATCCTAAACCCATATGTATACCGAGTCAATCTATTTCGGAAGAACTTATCGGTATAGCCTCTCATATTTTTTGTACAACACGATCATTCTTAGGATATAAATGGTAATATGTCAAGAAGAGTGTGTTGCTATAGATGATCTGTGTGTGACGTATCACCTGTGTTGACGTCATTAGAACACTCCTACCATCCCTATGTCGCGATTCCCTAGACTATAATACCTGTTGTATGTATCATAGGCTAGATTTATAAGGAATAATAATCATCAGCGAATTAAACAAAATTTCGGATTATTACCGTGCTGTACAGTAGTCAACTAAATCGTTGCATAATTTATACAATATCCAGTACGCCTTTAATAATCCCATGAATTAACTCCTCACTATCCTGTCTATATGATAAACATAGCCATAGGCTGTACGCGCCGTAATTACGATCATTTTCTATGGCAAGTCAAATGTCGTGCGGTTATATTATATCCCCGGGCTACAGTTATTTGTATTTTCTTTCTTACTGGGGGCTCTTTTTATTTTCGTACGACACCTTATATCGACTGCCTGCTTACTCAACTCTTTTTATTACCGCAGTTTGTTGATTCTAACCTTTTATCATTCTTTGGAGAATCGCTGGATTTTTTAGCGCCCTTTATTTGCCCACAAAACCGTAAACATAACAATTCGCCAATCTTCAGCAAGGTTCGCATCGTCACGGCCATTGTGATTCGCCAACCACCGGAGGTCTTATGTAAAATTGGAATTTTGGTAATGGAAATAAGTAACCTCTGTAGATAGCCTGTAGCACGGACGTATAAGGTTTGATCAAATATTTATATGCACCCGCAAAAATATTTACCGCGTGTTCATATTGTCTGTCAACATTAGTGAATCGCGTGGGTATGTTAAAAACTCAAAATGCTATTCATCGCTTGGCGATGCGATGAATAACTTAGTAACCATTCATTATTTTGCAAGTCCATTATTTATGTACAGCACGTATTTTTATATATGTACAGTACGACTATTGCATGTGAGATTCAATGGTCTTATAGTTATTGAAAAGAGGCCCTCAACGCCTCCCATGCATACATCATCCACATACGTATATAATTTATACTATATAAGCAATGCCTGACGGGGCTTCAACATGATCAGAAAATCGATAAATTCGACGAGTAGATGAGTAATAAGCTGAATCTGGATTGGAGGCCCAACACCAGTCATTCTTTATATTTTCTTACAGAAAAATGAAAGGAAAAAAAGAATGCGGATCCTTGTCGTAGTGATGTAGCGCGGTAATTCAGAGCGGATATCACGTGGCGCGGTAATTCAGAGGGTATATTGTGAAATCAATTTTAGTTCTCTTTTATTTATTAGCCATTTGTCAAAACGTTTAACTTTAACTTTGTTTTCTTCTGTTTTTAACAAACAGGATCGAAGGTGAAGGAGGCGGCATCTCACTCAGCGCACGGGAACAGCGCCCCCAACGAGATCTGCTGGGAGTCCGCCTTGGAAGGCTATGTCACCGGGTACAAGGACTGTAGCCAGGAGGCCGTGAGGTACCTCCTCGAAGAAGAAGGTCTCACACCTACGGATCAGATCGTCGTCGGCCTACGGAACCACCTCCGTGACAACGAAGTCGTCATCGACAATAACAATCGTAAATCGGCGGAGTCTCTCGTCGGACAGACCTTGGTGTGCTTTAACCCGAGGGGTGCGGCGGAGCCGTCGGCTTCGCCGACGTCAAAGCAACAGCTACCGCCGATCAACGAACTCATGTCTACCTCTGTAAGCGCCTTTCCGACATCGTCGTCCTCGTGTACGAACTCACTGCCGCAGGGGTCGATGACGGCGCTAACGTTAGCGACGACCCCCGGGTCACTGGCGGCAATGACGCTCGCGGCTGCCTCAGGGAAACCGATGGAGCCGCTGACGGTCGATACGAACCAGGAGTATGAACTCCCGTCACCGCTCCAACGGGGAGCCGAACTGGCGAAGAAGAGCAAGGAGTCGTTACTGACGATCGCCCATACCCAGCCGACGATCAGCAGACCGGTGTACACCCAGAGTATCGCGCACCAGATCGCACCGATTACAATCACATCCCAGGCGACGCCGCTGGCGATGTCGTGTGCCACCCAACGGCTTGGTCTCGAGAAGGCCCTGGCGACTAGCGGAGGACAGGCATACGGGTTCAACCTGAACTACGCAGCTCCATATGTATACGCGTGGGTAAAACCTGCTCAGCAGTGAAACCATGTGTTGAATGGAGATGGTATATGAATGTGCATGGCAAAACCTGCCCAGCAGTGAGACCATGTGCTCAATGCGGATGTGTGTGTACATGCGTCTATGTGTGGTTCTGCCATACCAACACACATCCAGTGAATTTTCAATTGGATGGGCCTTTTTGTTCATATGTAGGCCTTGTGTCTTTTGATTCATGGTGTGTTCGTCGATCATACGAAAAACAATTCATACGAATTGTATTGAATTTAGTGACCTCCTGGGTCATAATGTGGGCATCATTCTGTTATAATAACACAACTATTCTAGTCCGTATGTGTGTCTTTTGGTGCGTGTGTGTGGATCAGTCATACTTTATCCCAGTCAACACGCAGTCATACTAAAATAAGTGACGCCATAGTATTTTAATGAAATGGGTGTTTCAATGGGTGGTTGCTGATTATGCGAAAAAGTCTACTAACTGTATTAATATGCACATAATATATTTGTTTTCCGAAATCAACGTACAGTAGACCATAAAGTCTCGTCATGAAATGATTGTGTACTGTTCATAACGAATATCCTACATTTTGGAAAGAAAAAATGAGGGGATGAATCACTAAGACCTTGTGAGTTTGAGCCTAACAGAACAACCGTATATGCTATACATTTTTCCAAATCCAATCTACTTCCCGTGAAGCTTAGCAGCTGCACTTGACAATCACAAGGGTGTCATTTTGAAGCTTCATCGATGCAGTAATAATTCATCTCCGATGCAATCGCCCCCATTGTCCATAAATCTGGATAAAAGTTTGATAAAAGTGTCACTATCGAAATTAGCTGGCATTCATTCTCTGTGTATACAGCCACCGCTCTTATAAATTCATCGTGCGTTTTGTTGCTATGTCGATGTTAGCGGTATTGTTTACTTAAGCTTTCTGTAACTGCCTGTGGGCTGTGTTGACTCTGTGAGATACCAGAATATGTTAAAATACATCCCAACAGAAGGTTTTTATTTTCAAATATAGTATATCTATCAAGTAGTGGTACTTAATGTTACCGTTTTGGGCGCAAACAAGGCGACAAGGATCTCATTTGGGTACGCATGTTTCTGGATTTGGATCGTTTATCGCAACAATGAGGATGGTGTCCCCGGTTTGTTTGGGAACCGTTTGGGATCCCCGCAATAGTATTGGTCCTTGGCTGCGATTGGGGGGATCACCCCCACGTGGGGGGCAAACTCGCCCCCATCGTGTTGGTTGAATTCCATTTAGCTTTATAATAATAAGGATAACAATTTTGATATGGGAAAATAATCTTAACAGTATTCAACAATATGTTACGTTCCTTTCTCTGCAACATTCCTCTACATTTCCAAAAATTTCATGCAAAGCACATTTATGTTTCTGAAGTATCGTGTAAATACAATTACTTTACAGAGAACTTTACCGTGTTAATTACTCCTGTTTTTAATTTGAATAATAAGCCGGCTAGGGTGTGTGACGATTAACAAAAAGGGGTAGAGACCTGTGCTTCAGAGACCTTTTGGTCCTAAACCTAGAAATTGAGATCAGAGACCTGGTGTTGCGTGACCTGGTGGGGTGACTGGGGTCCTATACCTATATCATGGGACATCATACCAGTTCAATTCGATACACCATCTCTGAGATTGTGTACAAGCTTATATGAGTGATTAAGCCCCGTGATCAGTTTAGTTTAGTAGATTAAGGATCAGGAAGGACATTAAAGTCCTCATGATAGACCATGTACCACAGATAACCCAGACAGCCAGATAAGATCAATTTAATTGTCCTGTTATGTGAAGGTGGCACAGAATAATACGACCAATCAGAGTAAAGATTTTTAAAGGGACTTAATAGGCTTAATTAAAAAAATATATATATATACCTTAAGTATCTAATGTTCATTCTGTGTCACATTGTAGTGATGTAGGCCATGATGTAGGCCATCAGCATACCAAGAATGAAACTGATCGGACATGTACGGCTTCGAAAATTTTGACATTTTAATAATTTTACTCTATGCCCCGCCGACTCATTAATACTCATGTCATATGCCTTGTTCACACCTGAGTACGCAAGCGTTGATCCTGGTCGCGTGATATGAAACGTGGAAAGTGCAAACTTGGTGACAACCACTTTTTGAAATGGCATAATTGACATTGCTGACGACGTAAATGAACTTCATGTAGATAATATTTCGTTGGTAATGGAGCAGTTTCGAGCAGTAAGGAAAGACCTCAATTTAATGGAGTGATAAAAAAAAATAGCGCACCGATATTAAGTGCAGTGGAGATGACGTTTGGACAAATGTGGCAGCGCGCTTAATTTCAATACAGCATTAATTATGCGATATTTTATTTGGTTGATAACATTTGCAGTGGTGACGACTGTTTAGTGGTGGCGCCCTTTCATCTCTCTAACACATTCGTAATTTCGTTCGCAAAAGAAATCAACCAGGCGCGTACATCATGTGCACATCCGAGACCGGAGGGTGTCGAGACCGAGACCAGGAGCAGAACTTCGAGACAGACAAGGTCCGAGACCGAATGTACATATTGTATAGGAAAATGAAACAAACTGTTCAACTTTCTTAATATTTTTTTTTACCTGACATTATTACCTTTAGCTCCACAAACGACCTATAGCTCATTGATATATATGTCTTCTATTATCATATGCCAAACAGTTAACATAATATCATGTATTTTAATGTGGCCTTTTTCTTTATATTTTTTTTTGTCCTAAATACAAAAGTTAATTATATACCATGCATTGAACCATTTGCAACATAA
>JAODFY010238129.1:0-16498 GCA_027580055.1 Paracaudina chilensis | reverse complement strand
CCGTGACGACATGGTGAGATTATTTATCTCGTCATGTCAACTTCTGTTAGTAGAATTTTGACATCACAAGATATTTTCTTTTTTCTTTTTCTTTTTCCTTTTCTTCCTATTTTAAGTTAGGTGAGGTTAGCGAGACTACTATATTTCTTGTAGGTTTGTTGTCTCGAGAAGTAATATCATACATAATTCATCATGAGGATTGCGTGTATGATTTAACTTGACACGTCGACGTATTTCAGTAGAATATTGACAGGGCGAGATAGTTTGTGTCGTCATGATGACATCTCGTTTACGATTTAAAATAAAACTAAAACAAAAACAAACAAGGTATTTTCTAATGAAACGAATTTTCCCCATTTAATTATTTTATCAAATCAGATAAAGGCAGTTATGAGGTTCCTAATATTCCTGGGAAAGTTGATCAGCATTGCCCACCAGCTACACATGAGATCGACGAGAATGAAACTCGGCCACATGATTCAAAATCACAAGGATCGCATAAGCCAACGATTTCAAGAAGAGAAGACTCACCTACTAAAGGTCAACCTCCACCCCATAAAGGAAAAAGACCACCTACAACGCAAAATACCACTCAGGCTTCGAACCCACCACCACTGCAATCAGTTAAATATGATCTTGGACCATCCCCACCTGACGATGAAGTGTATGCGAATGTACCGAGACCATTCCTGGTGTCCGACATGCCAAATTACTACAGAGAAAACCAGAACATGCTAGGAGGAGAATTTAGTGTAAGTTAACATTGATGGGTTGATTTATATAGAAATTGTACGAAATTGCCATATAATGTTGGACTGCTCCTTAAGGTAAATGACCTCTTCCAATATTGATTAAGCTCATGTGTTTTACATGTGTAACCTGTGTAATTAACTGGCACTGTATAAACATGATCATTCAAAGAGGCAAAATTTATGAAGCTAATAGTGGCATGTTAGGATGGAGTTCAAAGTCATCCAAAAGCATGTCAATGTTACAAGAACAACTTGAATTAAGCTTATACATTCTGTTATTTGCTCTTAATCAGTGCAAGGTCCTCACATAAACAAAATACCTAGTACGGCAACCTGGATTTAATTCAAACTTGGTATATATTTGTCCCAAAATGCATACATGATATCTGTTGCATATGGTGAATGTCATGGGAGAACACTGAAAACCTTGTTTCGTTTCGTTTATTTGTTTTATCACTTACACATAAATAAATATTGACAATACATACGAATGGATAAGTGAAAGGAAGTACAACTAAAAACCCTCATGGGCTTGTCAAAGAGCGCACTCCCTAGAAATCTGAACATATAACAAATACATGGTAACGATAGCTTTAACCGCCCTCCCCACCCAGAGCAGACAATAGATACATGCTTATAACAAAAATCAAATACACTGAGAAAAATTGCACCTACTTCAGGAGACCTATAATCACGTATACAAAAACCCTAAAATATTGGAATACACCTTCTATCATCAACAGTTATCCCTACCCCTCTCCCCCTACAACACACTAAAACATACATATTTTAATGTTAACCGCAATGTTTTCTCAGTGTCTCAGTAATTATCAATGTAGCAATGGATAAGATGGTGGCAAAATGAGTTAATACTTCTTTTGTTGACCAAGCATGCGGGTAGAGTGTTCCAAAGCTTAATAGCACGATAGCGTAAAGTTGTGCGATTAAGTTGATGATGAAGTTTTTAGATTGACGAGTATTATGGTTATGAACCATATAATTCGGTTCACAAAAGTTCGAAAATGTAGGTTAGTGCATGATTATTTATTTGCTTATAGGTAAAAGTGGCTAGATTAACATTTATAATATCATGCAATTTTAAAAGATTTTGAGACTGGAATAATTCAGTAGTGTGTTCATGTGGTTCAGATATATTAATATGACGTACCGGTACTTATGGCTCCTTTTTGGAGAATGTGTAGTTTATCAAGGTATGTCTTTTTTGTACAAGACCAAATAGAACAACAATAATTGGTATGTGGATATATTAAAGTTAGGTAAATTGTGCGAAGTTCATTTGTAGGTAAGATATGTTTAAGTCTACCAATAATGCCAACACCTTTAGCAACCTGAGAACACAAGTGCGCTATATGGTCCCGCCATGTAAGTTTGGAGTCAATATATACACCTAAAAATTTAACTTTATTTTGAGCTTGAAGGGATTGGGTATTAAGGGAAATTTTTAGGTCATGGTTATTGTTATCATTTTTCATATTGAAGATCATGTAGTTTGTTTTATTTATATTTAGTGATAATTTGTTACAAGCAAACCATTCAGAATATAAAGTTAATTCTTTGCAGATTGTATTCTCGAGACGCTGTAAGTTTTCATCCGTAAAGAAAATGTTTGTATCATCTGCAAATAAAACAAGTGAAGAATTATTTGAGACCATTGTAATATCATAAATGTAAATTATAAAAAGAAGCGGTCCAAGTATAGATCCTTGCGGAACACCGCACTTGATAGTATGTAGGTCAGAGTTTTTGTCTTTGAAGGAGGTATATTGTTTTCTGTCAGTTAGATAGCTACGTATCCATTCCTGTGAAATGCCCCTAAACCCCAAAAATAATTTGTCTAATAGTATTGAATGATTAATTGTATCAAATGCCGTTGATAAGTCTAGGAATACACCTAATGAAGTTTGTTTATTTTCAGATGCTTTGTTGAGTTTTTCTATAGCATCTATAAGAGCAAGTTCTGTTGACTGTCCTGGGCGGAAACCATATTGTGTGTTAGAGAGAATATTATGTTTGTTAAGGAAATGTTGTATTTTATTAAACATTCTAATATTTAAGACACGAAAGCACTGAGATTGGACGGTAATTAATAAATTGATGTGGATCACTGTTTTTAAAAATTGGGACGACCTTTCCAATTTTAATTTTATCGAGAAACGTGCCCTGTGAAAGATTAAAAATATATGTAAGTGGTCCTGTAATAAAGGGAATCACTTGACGAACTATGGATGAGTGTATATCATCATAACCAGCAGAATTTTTAGGATTAAGACATTCAAGTGCTATTTTAATAATATCGTTAGCACTAATAGGAGAAACAAATAGAGAATGTTGATTGTGATCACGAAGATAATTATGTTTACGGTTACTCTTTGGAATTTTACCTGCAATGTTTGGACCAAGGTTAATAATAAAAAAAAAATCGTTAAAAGAATTTGCAATGGTTTGTGGCTCACTTAAGGAGCCATCGGCATTAGTGAAATTATCAGGGTAGTTAAAGAGTTTTTTGCCTTTATTAAGAATATAATTGATGTATTTCCATGTTTTTTTAATGTCAAATCTTGAAGAGTTGAACGTATCTGTATAGTGTTTCTTTTTTGCTATGCGCATTATGTGAGTGAGTTTGTTTCGATTCAGTTTATAGTCTGTTTTATTATTTTGTGATGGTGATTTTAAATACATTTTGTATAACTTATTTTATTTGTGTTTGGTGGATGTTAGGATTCCTTTGGTAATCCATAGTTTAGTTTTGTGTTTACTATCATTTATTTTAGTGATAGGAATAAATTTGACAAAATGTATTGTGAAACCTATTGAAAGAGGTGTTTACATCATTAGTTTCGTAAACATAACTCCAATTTGTATTTGAAATTTTTTCAGCAAATCTAGTAAAGTTGTGTTCAGAATATATGCGTTTAAACGTTGGTGTGTTTTCTGTGGTATGTACATATAATGAGGTATTAGTAAATATAGGGAAATGGTCGCTTAGGTCTGTTACTAGTATACCAGAAATATCGGACCTTACTAGTCCATCGATAGTATGGGTGTTAGTAAAGATATTGTCTATAAGTGACGTTATTCTAGTAGGCTTACTAATGGTAGGATAAAAACCACAAGAAGTAAGATTATCTAGGAAATCATTTGAACTGGGCTTACATAAATCAATATTAAAATCACCCATTAAAAAACAAAATTTACCTTCACCTGATATGTTATTTACAATACTGTATAGCTGGTCAATAAATTCATTCATATTACCATCTGGTGGACGTTAAACAACACCAATAACCACTTTATGTTTTAACTGCTTAATACTTAATTCAATAAAAATACTTTCTATGTCGTCGTTAAATGCGGTCATCGATTTTTTTTTATATTAATGACAAGAAAGGCCGCATCGACTGATTCTCGCAGACCCCTTACGGACTCTCCGTGGCTGGTCACGCTTGAGTTCCCTCTGCTGCGTAGCGTACGGGTAGTGGAGTCGATTGGCACTGATTTTGGAGTTTGCGATGTTTTTTTAAATGTATCTTTTTGAACTTTTTTGGATGCCATTTTCACAACTGAGTTCAATTCTTGGAGGCAGAAGTGTTGTCACAAATAGTGTACACCTGTCACAAAAATATACTTCTCACAGATACTCTAATTACTTTAAAAGAGCCGATGTGAAAGTAGTCTTCACTCGGGGTCTTCCATTACTAATATCGGGAAGTATGAAATTTGAGGGCGATAAAAACTTAATATGAATGTTAATGTATGTTACATGGTGTCCTTCAATATTCTATAATCATCATCTTGTGGTAGGTAATAACATAACATTATCAACTGATGATTATATTTGACTATATTTAATTATATTTGAAGTAGGCCTACACTGAAATTAGTTTGATTGATGTAGCACCCTCTAGGAACATACAATATGGTAGGACTGTTAGGGCACCATAACATATGTTAACAACCCACCTAGGAAAGAAGAACTGAAGCTGGGCCACCAGCACAATGAACGAATCAAACAAGTAATCACATTCTATTCTGAAGCTGGGCCACCAGCACAATGAACGAATCAAACAAGTCATCACATTCTATTTGCTTTAATCTGCAGAGTAAAGTTTTCTGCAGTAAATTGATATTTATACTGCATTTTGTTTACACATGTTACAAGGACACCAATAAAGAGACCATAACATATGTTAACAATGTTCAGAAACAATGTTCAATAAGTCCTCCATTTACACTTTTTGACTAATAAAAGAGTGTGGTAAGGTAAATTCCACTATAAATTTCTATCAAAACCTGATATTCCAGTATGCACACTGGATTTTGTTAACATATGTTACAAGGACAAGTCAAGAGGACACCATGCATTAATTGTCACCTATATCACAAAATTATGGTGATATTGAAAATTCTGAAGCTTATTATGAAAGCAATTTGATCTTGATTGGGATATGAATGTATCAATATTTGCAGCTACCGATAAGCAATAAAACTGCAACCATGTGATGAAGAGGGCACCTAGTATATACTAGCGTGCAAGATTAGTACTTTTTGATGGTTAAATAATATGGCAGGTAAGATTTATTACACAGGACACCATGTATAACATACTTTTTCAAAACCTTTCCCCCTTATTTTATATATATATATATCAGAATGAGTATGGGGTTGTCAGTAGGATGCATATTTATATCTCTAGAGCTCTATATTCTAAATAACGAATAAAATTTAAAAAGAGAAAGGAATAAAATGAAGGGAAAAGAAAAAAAATACATTTCTTTTCTAACTGTTATAATCATGTCACATTTTGGTCAGTGTTGTAGTCGAGACCAGCACATCCGAGACCGAGACTGACAAAGTCCGAGACCAAGACCTTACATAAATATTATTATATACATGTAAAACATTCAAAATGACTTCTGTTACCCTACTTTAATAATTAAAAAACAACCTCTATAGCATCAATGTGCAGAAGCTGATACTATTTACTAAATATAAAGACGTTATTTTGACAATTGCTGTGACCAGTATAGATTTGTACAGTATACAGTATCAACTATCCAGTTCTTAAAGTTCAAAACTGCTGAAGATGACTTTGATAGTGTCCTCCTAGTTCACAGAATGTTTTCATTAATACACTTTAAACTCTAAATTCTTAAACCTCCCCACAGTCAATGTCACTCAAACTCTATCATTGATGACAACTTTGACAAGGTTGCCAGATGTCACTTGCCAATTGTTTTATCCATTTGCCCCATTCAGTGCATATTGCATAGGGTGAATAATCACTTACAAATGGGACCAATTTATATGAATAAATGGTGTCGAGGCCGAGATCAGGACATCACTGATATTGGTGTCCTCTAAAGTTATGATAACTATACATTCACATGTGTAATGGTGGAATTATAGTTGTCTATGTTATTAGAACACATGTTTTCACCTAGATTCATAAAAGAAAATAACCATAATACATCAGCAGATCACAAAATACAGTGTATTAAAGAAACTCACATAAAACTCTCCAGTATCACATCTTTACATATATATGAAGTGAACATTGAAAGAAATTTGCATTTTGGGGACAAGTTGGGGGCACACACGCCTCATAGACTTGTGCTCCGCATGCAGGTATATGATTCAGTGGCATCACCAGAAATTTTCAGCTTGGGGGCCCAGGGTTGTATATAATCATTTTTGCTCAGGAAGTGCCCCTCCAAAGCTGTATCAGATTATTCCTTCCCAAATGGAAAAACTGCCCCCCTTGCCTCAGCCCACCCCCACCCCAGATCGCTGACATTCATGAGGAGGGTTAGGTTAGTAGGCAACCTGTTTTCTCGATCACAAAGATGAGGTCCTTTTTACAGCATAGTTCAAATTTAGTCTCTTACTTGAAATACTCAGAGAATTTGTCCATTTAATTACAGTTATTACTCACCAGAATATAGATTCCCCACCAGTACCAGTCCCTGTTGGGTCCCCAGTCTGTGCCATGAAATTTCTCTGTGAGAATACATATCAAACTAATTAATAACTGAAAGATGCACTTCCTCCTGCCTGCCTACAAATTATGGCTTACTATTATTCTGATATTCTTGATCGGGAGGTAATTTTGAATTAAAAAATATGAGAAAAGGCCAAAGGTCAAACTGAGGTCATAGGTCACCTGGAAGCGGATCGATGAGAGGATTACATTGACGCAACTCCCAACCCTAACAGACAATTTGTTCAAGTTATCGCAAAAATACTACCTTGGATCACATGACCGTCAAGTTTAAAAATTTTCCCCTAACCCATTCACAATTTGTACCAAAATATCAACCTTGTCGCACCTTGGCAATGGGAGTTATTACAGTTTTAATATTTTGGGTTTTATATTAAACTTACTCTTCTGGCTTCTTCAGGCCAGTTCAAATTACACACATAGAGTCCAAACATTATCCCTTGTGAGAAAAGAGCGAGGGTTTGTCCCATCCAGTAACCTGTAAATAAATTACAGGAATCATGAGTTTCTTGGTCATTCCAGAGTTCTATACATATATACACACACACAAATCTATAGAGCTCCTATCAGCAAAGACATAAACAAAAGTAACCTGTACATATAACACATTGCAAAATATTCAACCAAGTTCAACAAAATACTTTGCAGCACAGATGTACATTTTAGGCCATGGGAACCACTAAATATTTTCATTTTCTAGTTCAAGGTCTTGAACCATTTCCAATGATTTAACTTAATATCCTAGAAACCATTATCAAGATCTATACTACACATTGTTGAATGAAATACAGTTATTTTCAAACAAGCCCTCACACAAACACATAATGCCGTATAAATGATTGCTTAGTTTAAGCATTTGCCATTCGACCAAGTGTTCAGATTAAGTGGGCATGAATCCATGCCACACTACACTGTAGTCCCAATACAACAAACAGACATGTACCATACATAACCCCCCTTCTTCCACCGTTCTCCCTAAGATTGCACAGGTAGAAGCAACTAACCCAAAATACCCCCTGAACCACGCTCAACAATTGCAGCACAATTACGAATTAAATGTTCGTTTACCGCATTTAGCTGTTTTACAAATGCTTTGTATAATTTAGCTAGAAGTTAATTTGGTGTGGTTTTCTACCAAATTCAGTCCAAAATAAGCTCAGGAGCTTTTAGAGCACTCACCCTTTAATTCAAGTCCTGTGAAGAACATTAACGAAACGCTGACAGGACTCCCTATGATATAGAATCCCACCAGATTGATGAACGCCCCCACCACCTGTCTTCCAGTTCCCCTGATTATTCCACTGCAGCATACCTGTGAAGGAAAATATTTTTGAGGATGTTTTGCTGACAGACTCTCCCTTTAAATTATGCTTGACTTTTTCTGTCAAATTCACTGATTCATATACCAAAATCGGTAGGGATCATCTAACCAATATGGGTAATGTTGAATTCCCAAGTATGAAAACATCCATCTTGGCATGCTAAGATAACCTGGTTACCTACGGTTTTCAGTGTTTATCATGTATTCAAGAGCAACATGGGCAAGGTCTATGTATAATATTTATATGCTACAGGGCAATGTTGTGAAATATTGGTTAAGAGCACACATAAGTAAACACATATTCCCTGACCGCATAGAAGCCTCACTCTTGCGGCAAGGAATAACCAGAAAACCAAAAGGCTTAGTGGTTTCGATGCCATTGATGAAATTTGTAATATGAACCCTAGTTACAAATTTCAATGTGATATATGAAAATATTGACATTTAAAAAAAAGATATAAGCCTGGCCCACTCAATAATCCTGCCATGTACAACAATAACAATGAGGCACATCTACTAATCATGGAGCTTCTAGCAGTATATCACAATAATTATCCTAGAAATATTGTGTTTACAAGTTATTTGGAATGACTTATCATAAGCCCCACCCACTCATGAATATTAATTAGATGAAATATTAATGTAATGCAACAATGTACCACTCATCAGCTCTCATCAGCATACCAAGTATGGAGCAGATCGGACATATACAGTACCTTTGCGAATATATTGACATTTTAAGAATTTCACTTTAAGCCCCGCCCCTCCATTAGTATTCACGGCATGACCACCAAAAACAATAGGGATCATGTACTCATTATGGTCAAAATTGTTGGTACACTATGCATTATTTCGTAGGAAATGATGGTAACAAATATTCTGGCCAATGCTTCAGTCCTTTAACAACTAATGTTGCGTGAATAGTGAATAATTGTCAACAACATTGTTCCGTCCAAGAAGCAGACATTACTGATGAGAGAATCACCAACATTGAACGGGGGAGCAGGGGTGTCCCAAGGAGTTTTTTCCAAGATTGTAGCTAACCATGAAAGTGATGCACAAGTCCCATACATAACAACAGATGAGTTGGCCAGTCTCAGTGGAGTACACAGGATTTCTGACATGGGGGGCCAAGTCTGCGAATCCCCAGACTGAAATGTTTTATGATGGGGGCACGATCCAAAATGGTATAAGTAATTTATGCCTGGGGACAGGGGCGTGGCTAATCCTAATTGTTTTTGTTGGGTGGGGGACTGTGATCTAAGTGAAGCGCCAACATCGGTTGGCGCCTAGCGTAGCGAGGAAATGTTTACAAAAAATGCCTCCCAGATTACCGGAAATTGGCCCTTCCCAGGCCTTGTAGGCCTACGTCAGTTGTTATTTTAGACACAGTGTTACATGGGTTCCCTGTCACATGCACGCGTCGCAGCATATTGTACATCTGAAAGACAGTATACAAGGGGCTACTCTTGTTATATAGTTGCTCAATCAGTCTAAGCTATCTATGTGGACCAGGGGCCATTTTCTATATATGTTTTTTATTCTAAATATTATTCTAAATAATGTTCTAAAATTCAATTATATACTGTACATGTACCATTTATCCATTGCAAATTGAAAAGGACCATAGACGTACGAAGTTCCGCAAACCTGGCAGGCGGAAGTTGAAAAGTCGAAATGCGTGGCCTAGCTCATCTAAGCTTAGTGCCACCATCGGTTGGCGCGTAGCAAGAAAATTTGCTAAAAATACATCCTAGAAATGATCGCTGGAAATGACACTTTTCAGACCTTGCAAATAGCTTGAAAACCTCTTTTATTTTGAGATCTCATGAATGAAAAATTTAGACTTGTATTTGATATAGTTTGATAACTAGGGGAGGGGTTAAAACATCTGATCCCCCGCCGGATTTCTGTTGGGTGGGACTGAACTTTTCTGTAAATCGTTACGTTACGATACTTGGCTATATGGCCTTATTTTCTCCCACTCAATAGGCTATTGGCCCTGCAAGAAGATCATTTCTTAGTGTAAAACACGGCTTTAAAACATTCATGTGTATGGTTTCATGCATTTTTGTATTGTTAACTATCAATGTGTCCATTTATATAATTGTTTGAAATATAATGTGTGTTTTGGTAGGCCTACTAGTAATCACCTTCTGCAGCATGATGGGCCTGTTTTATAAAAAAAAAAATCCTCATGAGAGTTTGTACTCTACGTTTCACCATACGTTGTTATACAGTACTTGCCTGTAAATAAAATGTAGTTATAGTAGTCATATATCAACGGCGTGTTTCCATTCTCTTTGTTAGTTTATTATTTTGCTCAAAGGGTGTACACGTACCTTTCGATTAATCCTCGTCGTTCGCGAGAATGTGGGCATAACATTCATGTTCAGGCATTTGCCAATGCTGGGTGCATGCATTTTACATACCAGTTGTTGGACATGCCGTCAAGGAATCTGATTGGATGAAAAGTGAATTATGAGTTACTCCTCGTTCATGATGTTCTTCGAGAAAATTTTCCGGTGTTTTTTTTTCTCGAATCTTCAGTGATTTGTTACCATTTGATATTTACCGATTGTTTGGTTCCTTGCTTTAGCAAAAGGAACCTACAGTATGTAGTCAGGTTGGTGTGTGTGTGTGTGTGTGTGTATGTGACGCCTGACCGTGGGAGCGCCCGGACTCTATATGGGAAAGGTGAATTGAAGCCATACTTGGCCTATAGATCAGCCATGGTGAGAAGGTGTGTCCTATTCTTTTTTGGTGTCCGCAGAGTCACTGAAGGTTAGTTATGGTCAAGAAACCGAAAATGAGGTAAATGCAATATATAAGTCCTATGCGGCCAAGGTCCGACACGGTTGATACTTGAAACTAGATCTCCCCATAACTCGGGGAACGAAATGTCCGTTAGGGTTGGGAGTTGCATTAATGTAATCCAATTCTCGACCCGCATCTGTGTAACCTTGACCTCAATTTGACCTCCGGTGACCTTTAGTTTTTTGGAATGTTAACAGTTTTTATGCTATTTTCAGATCTCAAAGGTACCTTCAGATCATTAATGTGAATTGGGTGAACCCTGTGTGACCTTTGTGTTTGAAATTATATGATGTCAACGTTTTTTGGTCAGAGTAAGGATGGCTGTACAGACTTGTCGTGTTTTTTATTTTCATCAGGCGATCAAACTACAACTGACACAAAGGTCAAATTATAAAAATATGCTTATTTTGGGATAAAACGGGCAAAGAAATTTTTCTTTGGATTTTGGTAGTTTTGATGCTATATTCAGGTATCAAAGGTACCTTCTCATCCAAAATATCAATGGGTTGACCCTCTGGTGAGCTTCGTGTGTAAGGTCAAATATAATTTTGAGACATTTAATGCAATAACTCCCAGTGTCAAGGTCTGACACAGTTGATATTTTGGGACAAGTTGTGAACGGGGTAGGGGAACATTTTCGAATTTAACGAATTTCATTTTGATGATATTATAGTGGATCACATTTTATTCAGCTACGTTGATTTGGAGGCGTCCATGTCAATGGAACGGATCACGATAATGGAATGGTCAGATGAATCAGATAAGACACGTAGAATTAAGATACAACTCCCTAGCAATTTGGTTTAGCCTTAAAATTGCACTTGTTTCGAATAATTCCAAAGGCATTTAAGCGCATATTTGCTAGTTATTTCACTGGTGCATTATTTTGAGCTCAGAATTAGCTTAGAGGCGAGTTCTATCTGCCTTGCGCTAGCCATTTTATACCGCTGACGCGCGTGCCAATTAGGCCAATCTTTACCGCGCATGATATCAGTTTAGCGAATATTTATTACATAGCAGTCCGTAACGTGTACTTCGTACAATATTATCACTTAAGGTTTATCCACTGTTATTGTGACAATATCATAGCCTAACCTATATATTAAACTGAAGAGAGAAACCATGCATGTTCAAAATTCCCTTTTAATGTCACACATTTGTACCACTTTACTGTGGAAATGCCCATATGGGCTTCTCACCAGCAGCGATTATCTGATCCTTCGACGACTCTATAGTGTCGAAAAGTTCAGCCTGGTCACAGAATTCCTAGTTCTCATTGACAAGTTTCAAAGCAGCTGCCTTCCCGACTCCAAAAATCCTAGATGTTGTATCACATCCAAGGAAAGTAATTAGTATGGATTAGGCCCATTGCACACATTTATAAATTAGTATGGATTAATAAGTCCTATTGCACGAATTTATTCTAGGGAAATCAATTTTTTTGGGGGGGCCTCAAATTGTCCGGTCTTAATTTTCAGAGACTCAGTTGACAGAATTTGCTCGCAATGGGGCAAGGTGCTGCCTTTGCACACATAGGCGTATGAGGCAGGGGCAGACTGGCCCCCCAATTTTTCCAGTGGACTCGAGATTCGGGCAGGCATCAAAGAAAATTCCTGGCAGACGTTTTGAGTTATTTTTCTGCGGGTTTTTAATACGGTATACAGAAGGCAGTAGCGTGCCCGAATTTATCTCTAAATTTTCCCGAAAAATCAATTGACAGCATTTAGTGTTATAATTTTGTGACGTCACGAAATATCAAGAAAATTCCGGGAACTCTATAGAAGCACAACAATCAATTT
This sequence comes from Paracaudina chilensis, assembly GCA_027580055.1. Lineage (NCBI taxonomy): Eukaryota > Metazoa > Echinodermata > Holothuroidea > Molpadida > Caudinidae > Paracaudina > Paracaudina chilensis. Next base: position 3,790 of record JAODFY010238129.1, on the reverse strand, counting down.
GTTGCCCGGTATTTTTGTGTAACGTTGTAGCTGACATATTGCCCGTAAATGGCATTTACAGTTTTCATACCATGACCATCTAGGTTTTAAGCTACGAGGAGTCAAATGTTAGTGATGTTGTTCCGCGGCCATATCGTCGTTTAAATGCACAATGTTTTTTTATTATTTATATAAAATGAGGTAAAATCAAGCCGATTGAACCCAAATCTACAAAGTTTGTGCTTTCACTTATGTTCTTTCAGACCCAATCCAAATCAAAGTTACTATAACTGAGAAAACGAAAAAGCAGCCTCAACATTTTAGGGACTATTTGCCAGAGTGGTGACACTTTGGAAAAAATAAAATCTGGTCTTCTTATAGTTGTGTGCCACCTTAACCTCAAACAACTCGAGAAGACTTGATCAACTCCAACAACGTCGATACGCACAGGGCGGGGTCAATGCCTACATAACAAGAAGGCAAAAAAAGAGAGACAAAATTATTAATTGTTAAAATATTGGTGAAATAATTTGTATTTTTTCTGAATAATTATGTTTAATTAATTAACTATGGGCAACCTACATACGAAAATGAGACATTCAAAAGGCCCACACAGATTTCTCCTGAAGGTTAGAGTGTTTGTATCCTAATATCCTGAAATGAATTCCAACTCTCCCAAGGCCTACCTACTCAATATAAGCAGGCCTGATTTTCAAGAACATTTTAGTTTGTCTTAAATGACCTCTAACTTCTTTTAAAATCGTAATAGTTTTCATCTACTCAACATGGCTGACCTAAGAATCAACTATGAATGAGATTACAAGGCTTTCAGTGAATGGACCAATGTTGACCTCGCATGACCGTTGGCATCTTATAAAATAAATAGGATTCATCTACTCAATATGGACAACCTATACTTGCGTATCCACTTTCCCCCTATTGGACTTTAATATGTGTCATGTTTAACAACGTGAATATTCTATACGTTTACTGGTGCTGTATAATATACCAAACGAACTTCGGTGCACTTATTATACTACATACAGTAGGCCTATTCATGCTTAATAGTAATCATTGAGTAAATTCAATCATTTCATATACTGAACTCACTGAACTGTTGGACGAACAAATATAAGCGCCTTGTTAGTTTATAATTCATAATATACATCAACACGGTACTGCATTTTCAAGACTTACACTGGAGTGCGTTTAGGTTAGTTGGCATGTACTATAATATACACTGTGTAAAAGCACGTATTGGTTGAGGAGTTGCATATTGTGCGATGGAAATACAACAGTTTGTTCAAATGATCATTGTCGTAGCTGTGGGTTTCAGCCTTACGTTTCTATGGCAACCACTTTGCGACTTCTTTTCTACGACCCCTTCTTTACCGGATAAAACAGCCACTGACTCTTTAGTCGGACGATTAAATTGGTGCGACGAAGACTTACACCGCAATAAAATTTGTAATTTTCGGAACCTCTGTTTTTCGTACTCGTTAAAGAAATTTGTGTTAGGTTATTCGTTAGAGCAAAATTCTTTAACGCAAAATATTTCTGCTGACAAAATCAATTTACGCGCCATGATTGGTTCACAACGCTTCTTCGGTTATGAGGCGGTACCAGTTGAATTATTAGAAAATCATACGATAATCAGCAGAAGAAAGGGGAAATTCTTGCTTGTCAACCGAATGGTATTTGAGAATATCGCACACGATATCCAGGATGTCCTATTACCGGTGTACCATACAATGCGTAGTTATGGTGACTTTAATGGTACACCATCGCGCACTTTATTGTTGACACGTAATCATCGACCAGTTCATACTGCTTTGTTGTACCAGTTATTTTCATTTGAGAAACCTTCTATAATGCCAAGTGCTAATGTCAACAATCTCGATGTGTTAACATGTTATGATGATATCACTGTTGGATTATCACGTGACACTCTCTGGTACCAATGGGGATTACAAAATACGACGGAAGGGACTTTGCCAAACTCTACACTAACGTCAGCGCACATAAGAAATTTCACCAAGTATTTAAGACAGCGACTAAACATAACCACGCAATGCACAGGTAAAGACTATGGAATATTATTTAGCCGGAAGAAAACTCGTCGTATATTGAACGAAGAGAAACTAGCAAAGGCCCTTTCAGACGAACTGAATTTGGACATTTTGGAGCTAAGCTTCGAGAAGAACAGTCTCAAAGAGATCATAACAGCTGTGTCGTGTTCTAAATTCGTGGCTGGTATCCACGGATCGATTTTAAGCTTAGGTATGTTCCTCCCGCCGTATGGGTTTCTCTTTGAGATGTTCCCGTATGCACTCAATCCTGAGCATTACACCTATTTTAAAGGTTGGGTGGAAGTCGACGGATTGAATTTAAAATACGTTTCTTGGAGAAATATGAACAAATCGAACACGGTGACACATGGATTCGACAACCTTTACCCCGGGCTTCACGTGAGTCAGGAAGAGCAGCGGACAATTCTGGCCAGCGATGAGGTTGCCCCTCACACTTGCTGCAGCGACCCAGCTTTTCGTTTCCGTCTTCGACAGGACACGGTCGTAGATATCCCTTCTGTTGTGAAATGTATTAAAGACGCCATCACAGAGCAGCAGATTCGTCAACGCGCGGAGACGTGAACGGACTGTAAACTAGCGGAGTACGGTATACAACGGCGGGCTCGGAGATGCTGCGGCGACCCAGTTTCACGTTCCCATCAGATCCGTCTTTAGCCTTTGTAAAGACGTTTTCGGCGAAGTAATTCCGTTTTTCCCGCCGCTAACTAGTCTTGCCCCTCTCATTGCGTACCGTTATGCTCTGGTATCTATCCGTCGTATTGAAAAGGGGGGGGGGAGTAAATACCAGTATATGGAACAGCCGCGAGTTTCACTACATACAGAACGCGAATCAATACAACCATTATCAATTGACTACAGTATCATCTCATCATATGCCAACTAGGCGTACGAGGCGGGGGGAAGACTGCTCCATGTTTCCAGTGTACTCGAGATTCGGGCAGGCGTCAGTGCGTCACGAAAATTTCGGGCAGTCTTTTGTTGGAGAAATGTTTTTTCTGCAGGTTTTTTAAACGGTATACAGTAGCGTGCCCGTATTTATCTCGAAATTGTGCCCCAAAAATCAATTGACAGCATTTGGTGTTATAATTTTGTGACGTCAAAAAATATCAAGAAAATTTCGGGAACTCTATAGAAGCACAACAATCAATTTGCAGATTTTTAATATGCAGTAAACAGGCCCCATTGCCCGAATTTTCGTTTTGTAATTCGGCCCGAAAATTCAATGAAAAGCATCAATTTTGCTGCCTCTGATGATGTTTTGTGATGGCTACAGGTATGCGAGGCAGTATTCGGGCTGGAAAATCGGAAAGGATCCACATCAATTTCGGGCAGCATTGGAAGCAGAATATTTTGCATTCCGTTTTAATAGGGCCTATGTCGCAGGTAGTAGCGTGTCCGAATCTCTCTCGATATTTTGCCGGGAAAAAACCTGTGAAGTGCCGTTTTCTGCAATATGAGAGGTAGTTCTTTTTTATTTTTTACGCCCCGCGCCAACCTATGGTGACGCTCCGCTTAGATAGTCTTTCAGGCAGAGTTATACAAAGAATAACAAATTCGGTTTTTTTCTCGTTTCCCCACCCCCGAAATGTACAAAACAAACCTACTGAAATGATGACAATGATAGCACCAGTTTGCGTCTAAGCCCCTTTTAGAAAACCACAATATTTCAAGGACCACAACTTCAACTACATGTCTTAATTTTTCATTCAAGAGATCTCAAA
>JAODFY010238019.1:0-16505 GCA_027580055.1 Paracaudina chilensis | reverse complement strand
GAAATTAATATTATATTCATTATTGTAAATGTAATTGTAAAAAAGAAAAAAAGTGAAATAAACGAAACGAACTTCACTTTGTGCCCGCAGACTTACTGACCCAAGAAGCCTGCAGCACTTCAAATCTTTGTCCTAATGATACCGTCAGACTTTGAGCCTCAACATATCCCTGTCTTGCTTAATGTGATATTGTACTCAATCAGCCCTTAGTTTGTCACACCAAACAACTATACTTTACTTTTTGCCAAGAGTACTAATCATTAACTAGAATTGAGGCCAAAAAACATGTTTTATGGGTTTGGTTCGGTGACAAATTCCATGCATAAACCAGTAAATTTCATTAAATATTACAGAGCATTTTGGAAAAATTCCTCAGGGATATTCTACTGTCTCTTAGTCCGAAATTAGCTCTGACAGGAACTTTCATAGATAGGTTGCTGTTCAATTGAGTTATTTTATAGTTCAACTGGAACTATATAATTGCATAATTAATACAGTTTATACACCCTATGAAGTAGATGCCATTACTGTGATATACTTGGACATGCCTCCCAATTATACAATACAATACAATATTTTCAAGAGCATGTTTTTCATTTTTTTTTTTTGGGGGTGGGGGCCTTATAGGTTAGAAAATTTGGATTTTGCTGATATTTTATATGATATATTATGATGTATTATTTATTTTTGGGTGGCAGTATTAAGATGGATTCCATCTGGGGCCGACAACAATGCTATTTACCCTTGACCAGTCCGTCCCTGCTCTGGGAGTAAGCCAGCCTCTTTGGCAGGTCTGGGATGCTCCTGAAATGTTCCCTTCTGCTGTCTGAACTGTCCTCTTGCTCAGAGCTGCTAGGTTCGCCATCCAGCTCGACCAGGTTGGGTCGAGAGTTGTTATTGTTGTTGGATGAGTAATGGCCTCCATTTATCAGGTTCCCTGTGCTCTGGTAGCCACTGCTGCCAGACCGTGCTCGATAGATCTTCCTCTCCGCGTAGTTTGAATCATATCCGTCATTGTGGCCCCTGTCAAGGTTCTCCGAGGAGAGGGCATGCAGGCCTAAAATAGTAAAAAAAAGTGTAAAAAATAACAGAAATATAATAAAATAAATAATTTTTGTGGACTTTGAGAATGTGGGATGTTAGTTTTTCACCACAGAAACATGACATTTCAAACAAAGTGATGTATGTATGTATAACGTTGTGCAAGATTATTCATTATTGTATCAGGTTATTATTTCTGTTTGCCAGGAAATCTATTGTTGTAATACAAATAAGCTTTGAGTTATTCTTGAACACAATATATAAAGTAAATTTCTGCTGAAAAGCAATGCTTATTGTACCAGTATTAATAAGAATGATAGTCAGCAATCAAACCTAAGCACATCGGACCCCATCACTAGAAATTTTTAGTCACTTCAAACCAAATCTTTTAAGTTAACTTAATAACATATATATTAAATAATATATTAAATTAATATTAACCCATTTTTCTTATTCTTACTTTAATTCTTTGCATTCTGTACACAATTATTTGCAAAGTGCTTATATACACTTTGCTGTAATAACAGACCCTTTTCCCAAATTTGCATACCTAATCCATTCTGATTGGTCAGTCTTGTTGACGATGCTGAAAGCACTTTGTTGGTAAGTCGACGCAGGTTTTCCAGTCTGTCAACTCCTTCGGAACGATCGATTGTGTGATAATCCTGCAAATGCCCCTGGGAAGATGCCAAGTTGCCCATGGAAGCAGTACCTGCAAGGCCAGTCAGGTTGGCACTGCTGTGGTAACCATAACCGGTGCCAACATTCTGGAAGTCTAAACTGCTCTTGCCTGTACCGTACTGGCTGTCTGACATCTGCGACCTGCGACTGTCCAGGGTCTGGCTGTGGTGACTATCCATGATCTGGCTACGTTGGCTCCCCCTACTTATATTGGAAGACTGGGACCTACGGAAATAATCCTGGTCCGCACCCTGAGAATCTAGCTGGGAAGTTGTCATGTCACCGATCATATCATTGTCAGACAGGTAGCTGTATGGATACGATTCCTTGGATTCTTCTGATCGGAGAATCTGTCCATCGGCGGCTTCCATGTGTCGGCTGCTGACATCCACCCTGCCATTTTCTCCGGGGCCATAGTTCCTCACCCGGGACTCAGCGTGTTCCTCGAAGGATGTGGTGAAGTCATTTCCGGGTCTTGGCAGTGTGCTGGGGAGTTCCACGTGGTACCCTGGACTAGTTCCATAAGGTTCCCTTTCCTGTACATCATTGTTAAAAGTGTGAAGGTTGGCCGTTGCCTTGGATGCACGGAGACTAGTGTCGTAAGATGAGGACGTGGCTTGGTTCTGAGAGCTGGAGGACATGGCCTGGTTGTGGGAACTTGAGTAACTATCCATGGAAGATGTATTAGCAGGGCCCAGAGAACTGGTAGAGTACACTGGAGTCACCACTGGATAACACAGGAGACAATATAAAGATGATTGAGTACATAGACACCACACACTCTAGGAATTCACAGAGATCTCATTTATGATGACGTAAGGAGATGTAATTAATGGAAAACTCTGATGGGGACATGGGGAAGGGCAAATGGTGAAGAGGGATATGGTGAATGAGGGTATGGAGAATGGAGGGGGATATGGAAACACATGATGTGGTGATGAAGATGGTGGTTATTATGATGAAGATAAGATGAAGAGATATAGAAAACTGGGAGATGGTGAAAGGGATACATACAATGATATGGAAATTATATGATTTCTAACAATGTTTTATTATATTCAAATTTGAAGACAAAATATGTTATCATCCAACCTCTTATACTGCTGTATCTTACAAAATACATATTACACTCATAGGACAAATAGCTCCTTTATAAAGCCTTTTACTCAATTACGGTATTACACCATAACTTTACCTGAAAGTGGTTCTGTGGTCGTGGCCGGCACGTCTATTGCCAAGGGTCCATTATCCAAGCCATTCTGCAGCATCATCTGCAGGTTGCGGTCCTTGGTCGCATCAGAGGTCGTGTACGACTTGGAGTGTGTCTCGTGATTTGACACGGTCTTATAGTTTGTACCATCCAGCAGAGGGACCGACTTCTCGACGCTGTGTGAGGTGGTCGTCTCCTCGAAGGTGATGGTGAAGGGTTCTGCCCCATCATTGCTACCGGGGTACGTGACCATCTGAGTGCTGATGGAGGTGACGGGTGTGACTGCCCCCTGCTGTCTCTGAGAGTGAATGGATTGTTCATCGTAGGAGGCTTCACCATAGGGATCTGTTGCCCTCTGGTGGCCATTCCCGGGTAAGTGGAGGTTGGTTGTGTTGTAGGTGACATTCTGGCCGCGACCGTTGGCCGAATCAGTGTGATCTAGGGGAAGACATGCAAGCATGCAACTGTCATGCTACGACTACATGCAAGGGACAAGTTACTATGGCTACAAGAACATGATGCACCAAACATAGAGACATAAATAGCACATGAGAAACATACACTGGTGGTATCTTTAAAAACAACACACACGCAAAATCTCGACCTGGTAAAATCTGAAATGAGTTTAAGATTTAAACTGGCACAATTTGGAGATTTTTATTATATAGAGGCATGATTTGAAAAACCCTCTAAATCTAACGAAACCACTTAGATAAACTTTTCAATAAATCATAACCTAAATTTACATGTTAGTTCACATGGATTTATAAGTATATATATATACCTGTATATATTTATATATATAACTAGTTTCTTTTTCACATATCATTTCTGTATATAGGTAGGATGGCTTTTTTTTGTCATAAGACAAGTTTGTCACAAACATTAATGAAAGAGAAAAATAATTGTATGGTGATTGAAAGTGAAAAATTAAATGTAATTCCTTATTTAATGCTAATGTTAGGAAAAAACTTCTTGTCTTACGTTCTCTTATGAATCCACGATCCCCCAGTATGTGAGTAGACCTCTTAATGAATGGTTCTGGGGAAAAGGAATTACTTGGTATGAAATGCATGCAGATGAGACAAAGAATAATAAAGAAGAAAATAACAAGTACATGCACAACAAATAAAAACCATTCAACAAATAAAAATAGATATATTAAGATAATGATACCATACAAACCTGTCAGAATTTTTTTTTTTTACATTTTTTAAATGTGAATGTTTCAAGTGCATGCATGGTTAGTTTCAGATGTTTTTCTTTAAGCTCATTTGGGAAAAAGTTTGCAAAATTTTTCAGAGCTTTGACTTTTTCATGATTGCAAATAGAAATATTTTTCTATGATTGCTGAAGATTGCCTTTTTGCTTAAAAAAAAAAAAAAAAAAATGTGCTTCTTAAATTGTCATCAATGGAATACCCCGTTTTCTGTGAAGTCAATATTGGTTATATATAATTGTTTTGTTTTTAAAGAAAAATTACAAGACATTGTCAACTACAAACCCAGGCAATTTGAACTTCTTTTTTTATATATTTTTTTCTTCTTTGTCCAAATGATCAATAGCACTTTAATTAGAAACATGAATATGGCACTTTAATGGCAATTTATTTAAAGCAGCATTTTCATTAAATGATTCTTTTAATTAACTGGTGTGAATTTAATCTGGCTCACTAATGACATTTTGAATTCATTAAGGAGATACTTCATTTGCAATTTGATGAAAGCAGTATTTTAAATAAAATAGCACTTTTACAACAAAATGTTAGTAAAGTTGTAAATGGAACTTTAATCACAATTTAATACAAATTATGAAGATGCCATTTCTAGTTTAACCTTTTTTCAAAGTCTTGTATTTTGTTTAAGCATGCAAGGTACCAAAAAATGTGTGAATAAGTATACAATGGAAATTACATTGACGTGATGGTATTATTCAGTAATTATTAACAAAAAAATAGTCAGGCAGGAACAATAACATGACATAAATAAAAAGATCAAATCAGCAATCAATATCAAATATTCATGCAGGGTACTAAAATATGGGTATGGTACCTCAAATGGTCACACCAAACGTTGTGAATGATTAGATGAGCAAGTATCAAACGGAAATGGAATGATCCATTTAGTTCATAGATGGAATGATCCATATAGTTCATAAAATGGAATGATCCATTTAGTTCATAGGCAATACAATTAGGTGGTGCTTTTGTTAATGAAATTATGAATGGATGCCAGTTTTATAGACACTACAGCTTCTACGACTATGATAGCCTTTGATACTACAGTTTAGCTTCGGATAGAAATGTGGTGGGCATAAAAGAAACACCACAAAGCGACTTGTATTCTATAAAGTACAATTATTCTTGCTATAATTTGGTGTAGCTGTAATTTAGTATAGGATGAGTCATTGGATATTTTGAGCACAAAATTCCTGCCATTGCCAAAATTCTACCCATTCCTAACTCCTAAAAAATGATATGCTATATTCACTTTGTCAAAAAAGTCACTCAAAACAAAAGTGGTACTCTATGAATCAGTATTGTGTGTTCAGTTATAAGTTTAAGTTTTCCACTCCAAAAGTTATCACATTCCTGGACTACTTGCACTGAAGAAGAGCTAGCTATAAGGGAAAGGAAGAATCTACTTGAACCAATATTGACATATCCAAAATACCTACACCAAATCAACAGGGGTCAATATTGTCTGAGGCAAATCGAGTTTGCCCTTACAAAGACATACACATCACAAGATTTTACCTTATGAACCCCCCCCCCCCCACACACACACAGGATCATATTCATGAGGTCCACATCAAAAACAATACAGGTAATCTACTAACCATGTAACAGAGGAAGATAAAATCACTCATTCTTGACCAGTTTACTTAGCAACCTTTTTATATAGTTGTAGACTACAATAATGGCAGTTATTGTTCATTAGATTTACATATTTAGCTCAATGTATCAATTTATTTCTCAAACATATATAATGGATGTTTTTGATTTGCCCTCCTTGGTACAACCCAAGAATTTTGAAATCAATCAAAGCTCTTGATGAAATCAGCCTAAGTCAGTTAACCTTTTGCTACTTTTACAACCAAATATTTCCACCCAGAATTGGATATTTTCAACATATTTTCTGATACGAGTAAGAGAGATACAGTTCATCAGCCCTCATTCCTGCATGACAATCCTTAACTCTGTGTCAATAAAAAATAATTGTGGAACATCTCACAAACACTACTACATCTCACGGTACTACTACATCTCACAAACACTACTACATCTCACAGTACTACTATTAAGTAAACTTGCAATCATTGATAATTTGTTTCCTCTACGTGCTATCAAGATTTGTCAGGAATATTGTGCCATAAAGATTGGCCCTTTGTTGGGATGACACAATTTAAGCCACTTTGTGGTGCTCTATGCAATGTGGTTACCTCGCCTACGGGATGATACCTCAGCATAAAGATGGCCGGTGGACCTCAGGGTTCCATTCTCTATGGAATGATCATATGAAGCGGTACCTGTGAGGTTTTAACAAGGGTTGGTTAAGCAACTAACGATGAGGAAAATTAGGCGCTTTTTTAGGAGCAGTTTTAATCAGCTGAAATTAACTGCTATCAGTTAACAAAGAAGCATTTGAAAAAAAGGCGTCAAACTAAGGTATAAATATTAGGTGGAATGTACATTAAGGCAGGGATGAAGAGGGTGTGGGTCGGGAGCGAGAAGTGGGGTCGGGAGAATGGGGAGTGGGTGGTGTGTAGGAGAAGGGGTGGTGCAGGGAGAAGGGTCTTTATGGGGGTTGCAGCAGTAACACATAAATGCTAGATGCAGGGAGCATTTTTGTATCACTCAACATGTTAAATGATGCAACTGACTTGCCATCAGAGCATAAGGTAACTTGGTTAGATTTGGTTAGTTAATTCGACCAAATACCTGAAGAAATCAAATAATTCTGCAGGTCGTCACCGACCCACGGCTTAGGCTGCCCCTCATTCCACTGTGTCCTAGTATCTACAGATCAAAGAAAACCCCAAACAGCTAATCAAAGCAGCACAAAACATATCCAAAGCAGGTCGTCACCGACCCACGGCTTAGGCTGCCCCTCATTCCACTGTGTCCTAGTATCTACAGAAAACCCCAAACAGCTAAACAAAGCAGCACAAAACATATCCAAAGCAGGTCGTCACCGACCCATGGCTTAGGCTGCTCCTCATTCCACTGTGTCCTAGTATCTACAGAAAACCCCAAACAGCTAATCAAAGCAGCACAAAACATATCCAAAGCAGGTCGTCACCGACCCAGGGTTTAAGCTGCCCCTCATTCCACTGTGTCCCTAGTATCTACAGAAAACCCCAAACAACTAAACAAGGCTACACAAAGCATATCCAAAGCCCTGTGATATTATGATGGAATTGTTGGCAATTATTCACAATCCTTTGGCCATGTAACACTATGCCCTCATCCACTGCCGCTGTTATTATTAAATTATTACAATAATAATTTTGCATAGCTTGGGGGTATAATAATTGAACCCAGCCTATTTTGGAAAGGATACAGCGACCGAAAAAATCATTTGTGGTCGCACTTGGTGGATTTCTGATGAAAAATCATCGGATAGTGAAATACAAATTTAAATAATGCAGTACCTTTATGCCTAAAGCACAGCTAAAAGGAAGAATGCTTGCAGACAAACGAAAACACATTATATTTAACCAAAATATAACTGTAAATAATTGTGGTACTACTCTGCGGAAGAGACAAAGCAACACAACAGTTAGATAATTTTAACACCGGTACATTATTCCCAAGCAAAGCCAAAAGATTATACATAAAAAGAAATTGCAAAATAAGAAAAAGACCATATAAAGCTTTTGAGTGCCTTCCTTTTGACTCGGGTAGAAGAAAAAATATATTACAATTATGATTGAAAAACAATTAGTCTCCTTTTCATGGTGGATGACAATGCTTAATAACAATGCTTAGCAATGCTTAATTGTGCTAATTGTGCAAAAAGAGACAAAAGTGTTTGCAGTTTTTAGCACCACCTAATTATAGGACCACCAAAATGTATCCTAAAAGAACACAGGAATAAAATACTCCCAGGTTGGTTTGGCTAATTCTAAACAAAACTCACAGATTCTCCAGTTCATGCCACAGTCTCCAATTCTCAGCTCAAAATTACTATTATTATGATTGGGGAGGGAGAAGACACCAGTATGACAATTCTGGTAGTGAATTTATAAAAATATCAGGTAAAAGTACCAGATACTTTGGGTTCTAAAAATCTTGAATTTTATTTATTATACTCGCATGGGGAGGAAACAGAACTAGAAGACATAAGTTATCAATTCTGGTATAAGATTTATAGCCAGATAAAAAAATTGGATTTTATAAAATCTGTTTTGTAATTGCTGGGTATAATTGATTTAGTTTGACGAAGCACATTAAATTTATTTACTGTTTTCTTCTCATCTGCACCATTCCCCACCTGTACATTTTTTTTTAGAAGCATTTAAGATAATTTTTTCCCTTTATAAATATTAATATATATTTTATTTAGTTTTTAAATGTCTTATACATTTAACAATAAATTATGTATCATTCTGCTTTTAACATTTTGATTTTTAATAGCTCAAGGTTAATTTTAGCAAATTCTAATTTTCTATTTCACTAGCAGCAAAAAGCATTTTTTTTTTGGGGGGGGGGGGGCATTCTATCACCTAGGCAACATACCCTCATTAAAGTAGTCATCCCTGGAATCGAGATGAGATGTGTCGGTTATATCCAAGTCTAGAAACAACAGTGTACATAAATTATGTACAAATATTTTTAAAGAATTTATTTGAGTCAATTTAATGAGTCATGAATCATGTCAATATTTAATGATTTAATAAATAATGAATGATTTAACAATTCATGATTTAATATATATATATATATATATCTCCATTGATAACTTCCATGGGGTAGTATTAACCATAATTCTCCTAAGTGCATCTCTAAAAGTGAAAATGGGTCTCGACCTACATCATAACACAGTTTATATCGATCAAAAAATATTGCATAAAAATGTAAGAATACTATTCCATGTTAGGATCACATCTGGCTCTCCTTCCCATTATGTAAAATTTAATTATATTTGGATTTGTTCCACCCCCTTCCCCCTCCCACATCTTCCAATGCCCCCCAACTGAATACAACCCAAGTAAAGGACACAATGTTTATACTAATTACCTGTCTCATAAACAGAGAGATGTCTAGGAATCGTCATACCACCATTAGCTGTGAGACAAGGAAGGACAGGCAATAGGTCATCATGCAGAACACACCAAACCAAAGTCACGTAAAACTGTCCATATAAATCTTTCTCCTCTTATATTTCTCCTGAAATTCTCTTTTATCCAAATTGGTTGGCCGCAGATGTAACTTTTTGTTACCATGGTTTTAGTATATCAATATATCTCTGTTTCAAAATCAACTGTTTTTTTTCTTCCTGAACTAGATATAAACTAGATATAATTAGATGTCTTTAAAAGTTTCTTTAGTGAAGTACGCTGTAATAGGGCCATAGGTCACCAAAACTTACTCTGCTGTAATAGGGCCATAGGTCACCAAATCTTACTCTGCTGTAATAGGGACATAGGTCACCAAAACTTACTCTGCTGTAATAGGGACATAGGTCACCAAATCTTACTCTGCTGTAATAGGGCCATAGGTCACCAAATCTTACTCTGCTGTAATAGGGCCATAGGTCACCAAAACTTACTCTGCTGTAATAGGGCCATAGGTCACCAAAACTTACTCTGCTGTAATAGGGCCATAGGTCACCAAACCTTACTCTGCTGTTGTGGCAATTTGTTTAATAAAAGGTTTTTCAGTATATAGATTTACTGTGAATTATGGGCTGGCAAAGTAAGCCATTCTCTACAGTGCTAACAAACTATAATCTTTAATTTAAATTGATTCTATATTTCTAGGATATTAATGACAGTTGGATGACACAATATTTATATGGACACTTGAACGTGATACAGCTTTGACACCAACGTGTACAAGCAAAACAAAACAAACATGTACAAGCAAGAAGACAGGTCAATTACATTATTCTCAGATGTACCCCACAATGACTCAAGTGTTCTGTTAGTCTAGACCAGTACCTCACATAGATGTATATATACATACCCTGTACACATATACCATCTACAATCCTCGACAAAAGAACAATGGAAAAACCACACTCAAGTGTTGCAGGATCTGAATGTAATTTGCTACAGCATTGAATCAGGGAATGGGGGGGGGGGCTGACAGAAAATTTCAAAAGGTCTGCTAGTTAACAACTATTTTGTCCCATAATTTTTGTTGAGGATTGTAGATGCATGTATAACATAGAAGCACTACCAAACACATAGACCAACATGCCACAATTGCAAAATTCACCCAGGATGCACAATATGCACAGACAGCATCCAGAGATATATAAAGCATCTGTGGACAACGCTCAATAAACATTTATTCGTAAATGTATGCACAAGCTTATAAGGTCTCATTAGGCAGATCATGTGATTGTTATGGTGACCTCTTTCTTGTGAATATTGAGTGGCCAGTGCATGTTTGAGAGGTCAGAATTAGAAGATGCAAGGCTGATATATGGTCTTCATTCTCTAGATTCCTGTGAATGACTGCATGTTCTGGTAGCACTAGGTACAAGTCATGCATATTCATTAGGTTTTGTTAGTGCAGGGATCATTGCTAGGATCCAGGTGCAGGTGTCTCCCACAGGGTCATGCACAAACCTAGGCCATGTGACATACTCTTGCCATATACATCAACACCTCAAATGCAGCCATGTAAAGTATTTTTTTTATCTAAAATGTTTTTTCTATTAAGTTTCATTATTTTTTTTATTGTAAATTAAATATGGACCATGCACAGTGTAACAATACACAGACTTCATATGCCATGTACATTATTAAGTTTATTACAGGCCGTGCAAAGTCACATACCTGTGTAGATGTATGGTATTCTGCTGGGGTGGGAGAAACGTGCGGTCGCACGTGGAGAGGGTGGTACCACTATAGAACGAGAGGGGGGAACCAACATTAACACTACCATCAAAACAAAAGCACGGCTAACATTAAACAGCCTTGTTGTACGATGATTACATCATCATATAGATCAGCACATGATAAACAGCATAAAGCAACAATGTGCATTGTACAAATGTCTTACCTAACTTTCAAAAAGTTCACTTCCAAATCATATCTCCTGAGGCTTAAGTCTCAATGCTTCATGGGGGTCCTCGTTCTTCAGGGTAAAAAGGTTTACATACCTAAAAGCCCCCACCAAAAATCCTCAATTCCCCCAAAATAAAAATTCACAAAAAGTGAATATTGTAATAATACAAAAGAGATTTTGAGGATTAATTTTGATTAATACTTAATGTTAGAAGAAGTTTTCCTTCTCTCGTTATTTTCTTAACTCACCTTCCATTTTCCGTGAACCTACAAATGCTGTTTCTGCTTCACCTTTAAAAAATAAATGGAAAAAATTGCATTATACAATGTTCATACAATGTTCATACATTACAATTGCTGTTGTGTGTTTTATTGCTTTGATCAGATGCCCACGAATTGTACCACCACTTTATGATTGCAATGTTTAACTTTGGTCAATATTGATTTATAACTGTGGGAAAAGAAATGTTCCCTAAATGACCTAAATTTCTGGAAGAACACCCCTAGCTGATGCCCCCACATCCAATGAACATTGTGTCAAAGTTTGGCCAAAATTCATCAAAGTCTGTACAAAAGAAGTTTGTGAACAAGTGTGGGCGGACAGATAGATACAGCACAATCACAGCTTGTGAACAAGAGTGGACGGACAGATAGATACAGCACAATCACAGCTTGTGAACAAGAGTGGACGGACAGATAGATACAGCACAATCACATAGGCTCAACCAGCTTTACTGGTATGAGCCAAAAAGTGGGGATTTGTTCTTGTGAATTAAAAAAAAATCCATGAGGACTACTGGCTTACCGTCTGATTTGATTAGGTTGTCTGTTTCTTCAACATCCGTCGATCTCATTAAAACATCAGGACCATTGGATTTATACCCGGCCGATATAGAGTTGCTGTTGTAGAATTGACAGGAATATCATGAATAAATTAGGTCTTTAATTACTTCCTGCATTTCATTTAGAATCAGGCATCATCTAGGTATGTGATCCATACAGGTGATGCAAACAGAACAACAGGTAAGAGATACTAGCAGTTTTATTTGGATTACAAATTGCTCAAATGTCCAATTCTTCTTTTTAAAACTGCTATCTGGATAGCTGTGTAAACATCTCATTGGCTGTTTACGATATATGTTCATAATTATATTAATTAAAGACAATTTTTGGACTGATTATGAATCTACAATGAGTAAACACTTCCTTGGGTACCCCAGTTATTTTTGCTGGCAAGAGTAATCAATAGTTTTGGAGCTTTTCATGAGTTTTTACCGGACTGTTTAAACCCATCTGAATTCCATTTGTGATTTGGCCGCCTTTCAATTTTCACTGAGTCTTAGGACTGGCAAATTGAGTAGAATGTATAGTTATGCCATGAACTTTGAACGGGATGACTGAAACTTTCACACTAAAAGTAATAATTTATGACTCAAATTTTGTACACTTTAATAGGTGATGACTGGACTTCATTCACCTGGGACACCTCAAGATGATTTTTGGATTAATATGACACAGATAATTTATGGGCAAATTAAGCATTGAAAATGTTGCTTTTAATTTTAAAATGTTTTCTTACGCAGCTCCATTTTTCATCCTGGATGCACCCCCTCCGGCAGCAGCCCCACCGCAGATGCACGCTCCACAGCACAGCTTAGAGCAGAACCTGTAATAGCAACAATCACAGGAAAATGTGTGATTTATAATTCAAGGAAAGAGAGTACATTCCTATCTACAATCCTGACAAAAGTAAATCCCCGTTCAATGCTTGGTCTAAATTGTTGGAGCTGTAATTGGACACAACATTGAAAGGGGGAGCGGGATCTACCGTTGATCTTGAGTTTGGGAAACTTGTAGCAGTTTCGGCAACTTTGTTTCATTATAGTTTTGTCAGGCATTGTAGCTGTTTTTAGTCTCGTCTATCTTCTTCATCTTATAAATTGTTATATAATTGTAAATCATCATTGTACATTGTACCACATCTTTGGTGTGTGTACGTATAGATTCAAGATGAGATCATTGGACCTCAAATTCTGCATAAACCAAAGGGGAAAAAAGCAAATGAGCCAATTACTGTTGCCAAGGACCACTCAGAGGAATGTGTACAGGTACAGGAGTTATGTAGTCAATTACTGTTGCCTAGAACCACTCAGAGGAATGTACTGTGTACAGGTACAGGAGTTATGTAGTCAATTACTGTCGCCAAGGACCACTCCGAGAATTGTACAGGTACAGGAGTTATGTAGTCAATTATTGTTGCCAAGGACCACTCACATAGAGCAGTATAATGGCAAATCTCTTTACCCAACTAACTGCTAATGATCTAGCCCATAGTATAATCTGCCACATATGACATTAGTAAATGGAATCTACATGCACCTTTAATTATTAAGTAATGATTAATTAATAATTAATTAATAATTAATTATCAGACTTATGGACAGAAGTAGTAAATGCAGGGTTTTCAGGTTTTCTGAGCTACAACCAGTCTTAATTGGACAAAAAATGTCAAATGGTTATTTAGGACCAGATAGGTAAGGCAGTTGTTCTTTTGGACAAGGGAACAACTTTACATTTAAAAAAATAAAATGTCCATTGTTTCTGTTTGATCAGTTTAACTTTGTTGTGTATGGCCAGTAAACTGGCAACCGTGGTATATGGACAGTATAGAGAGAGTACATACCCAGCACACTCCTCTTCATCAGCACAGCAACACGGACAGCATCCAGCCCAACATCTGGCCAGACCCTGGCAGCACTGGCCGAAGCACCCCCCTCCCCCACACACCTCTGCACAGCAGGGGCAGGCGGAGGCACAGCACTTGAAGCACCCACAGAGGGCACAACACAGGAGTAGCAAGCCTAAGAGTAGGATCAATGCCACCAGAGCTAAGGCCACCAGCCACAGCCACCATGGGAACCCGGCAACCCCAGTCCCTGGCTGGGGTGGCAAGGGAGTACCTGGGAAGGTAACAAGATGAAGACAAATAAACCCCACCGGTGGAATAAGTCAATTAAATACTTCAGATTTTCAATTTGACTTTCCTGTTCGTGTTCAATCATTCTTCAGTAGTCCATAGTCAACAACATTCAAGATACCATAGCAATGTTATGATACTGAAGAATTTGCCGGGCTGTTTTTGACAATTTTTTGTCCAAAAATAAAATCTGCTAATCAGTTTTCACTCAAATGCTGATAAGAGCAGACGTCAGTCACTGTCAGGCTTTTGAGCATGTTGAGCACTCGTTAGCAAAAGTTTCAGCATAGAAACACATTTTATGATTATTGTTGGCAACAAATGATATGAATTATTTTATATGTAAATTGTCATTAAATGATGCAATGATGCATTTTGAAAGAATAGATTAGTTTACACAGAGTCAGTAATTACCCCCACCCCCTGCCTCTCATACAAAATAATGAAAGACTAACAAGACACACACCTCCACCTTAAAAATTTAAGCTATCATGTCATATAATTTATATGATAGGCTTGGCTCACTTTTAAATTATATTTTGTTAGTTTGAAAAAAATGTCCACATACCATTTGATTTTTTACATTCTGATGAATTATACAGATGGTTAATATGGTGTAGAATTAATGTGGAAAAAGGTTTTGAACAGGCCAAAAGGCCTGGTATTTCACTTAAACCCACAGCCAAAACACATGTCGTTGAAATAACCAGAACATTACTAAAGGCAACTTTGAATGTGGGTGGTCTTTAATAATGTAAGCAATACAGCCAAGCTATATGTGTGGCAGAATTGACAGGTAGGTATTAATAAAATTCCAGAAACATGTCATTTTATTTACCACTAATGGAAATTATTATTAATCAAAGTATAAAAGAATTAAGGTGAAATTTTCATTTCTTTCAAAATGTTGCGTGTGATTTTTGAAGTTGTTATGTCCTTGAGAAGATCATTGCAGATTGTTAAAATGTTGCGTGTGATTTTTGAAGTTGTAATGTCCTTGAGAAGATCATTGCAGATGTTATAGCAACAGTTGCTGTAAAGAATTTACTGCTGAGTGACAAATGGCGACCACTGCCAAAGCTACCACCATTTCTTGAGTATATGATATATATAGGATATATGTCCCATCACCAAGAGGATAACAAGTTTCCGTGTGATTGTATGAAACCTTTAACATCCATACCTATTATAACTTTATCCTTTGGTACCGGAACTGATGGATAAAAATGGAGTTGTTACCGTAACAAAGAGAAGCATTATGTAATTACCCAAACCTCTTATTAATTTTAAACAATGATTTCAGACAACCCAAAATGGCTCTAGTCAGAACACAAAGATCCTTGTGCATCAGCAAACTGGCTGAAGAGATTAATGTTGATGATATATAAGTATTGCAGCATAACAAAAGGGGCTATAGGCTTGGGGGAAGTTCCCATGGAAACCTGTGGGCTCTCCTGATTCATATATTCTAATTATCATCATTCAGTTTGGCTAAATAACCAAGTAGTGCCAAGAGGATAAATTGCATGCATTTGTGGCAATGCTTGTCACCAGCCCCAGCCTAATTACACCTTCCTATAGCCTGGACCACATCCAGCAACCTCACCCACTAATTGTACATGTACCCTTCCCTTATTTAAAGTGCATAGTTGGCCTGAAACAATGCTCTAACAATGGTTACACAACTGCAGAACCAACGATGATACTGGGTACAGGACTGAATTCTGTGCCATTCACTCCCTGCATACCTTCCCCACCAGGCACCCTAGGCTCCCGCCTAAACTAGCCTTGCTCTACCAATGGTTACCCACCTACTCCTGTGTTGCCACTGACAATGGTGGAGACAGGGCTGAGTCCGGCACCATTCAATCCCTGTACCCTGATATAGTACACAGTATCTTCTATCAGCCCATCCAGGGTAGCAATGGTTATGTTGGTCTCGTGCTCCACCTTCTCCCAGTCGGTTATACTTGTGTCAGGGTCATGAGTGTAGTAGATTATGTAACCTGCCAATAACAAAAATATATCACAACATTGAGTTATTAATAAACTGTCTTTTCATATAGAAATTTAAGAAACAAATACTATTACAACACTGAAACATGCATGTACAAATATATGTATATAAAATATAAAAATATGGTATCAACCCTGACGGTGCTAATTACTCTTTGTCAGATAATTTGTTATCAACTTTGAAGTCATGAGATTCCTGCGATTCCATGGATACCAAGCATGCCCACAGTATGTTATACACTCAACAAGTTAAACCTCATCAATTCCATGGATACCAAGCATGCCCACAGTATGTTATACACTCAACAAGTTAAACCTCATCAATTCCATGGATACCAA
>JAODFY010238008.1:0-10000 GCA_027580055.1 Paracaudina chilensis | reverse complement strand
AAGATTTCTGTAATCATTAAAGATATTTTTTTATCCAAATTTCCTTCAGCAAAGCGAAGTCGCTGGGACCAGTCTGGAGCAGGAGGGGGCGGGGATGAGACTCCAGGAGCAACCCCCAGTAAAAAGAGAGCTAGTACCTGGGACCAAGAAGAGGTAAGTCACGAGAGAGAAATAAATTTCAAAATTTAATCAATTGAAATTGAAAGTCAATTCTTGGTATATGTTGGTCGTAATGAGATGGTCATGTCATGCATATTAATGAAGAGGCAGGACTTAGAATGTCAATATCTTACAATGTCAATCAATATCTTTGCAAAGGTATGTCCGATCTGCTTCATACTTGGTTTGCTGATGTTAGTATGGATAAGTGGTACATTGTCACATGACTGTGACATGATTAAATGCTAAATCACTCAAAATAGTTTGTAAACACAAAATGTTAGAATAGATGTATTGAATCACTCTGATAGTGAACTGGTAAATGCCCTGTGAGTAGTAGATGTGCCCTGTTGTTTTTGTTGTCCATGACATGAATATTAATGATTGGGTGGGGCTAAGTAAAATTCCTAAATGTCAATATATTAAAAACTATGTTCTAATCATCTTTATACTTGGTATGGTTGTATCACACAATGAGAGGTACATTCGACATGACATAAAAACTCACCTCATTAATATTAATGAGTGGGTGGAGCTTAATGCTACATCTCTCAAAATAGCTTGTAAACACAAAATCTCAGAAATTATATATGTTTGAATTATTATCCATGACAGGGATATTAATGAGCAGGCGGGCTTATAATAAAATTCTTATGTCAATACCTTTGTGCAACTATGTCTGATCACCTTCATACTTGGTGGTGTTTACATACAAGTGTTGTACATTTTCTCACATGACAACAAAATTTAATTTAATTATTATTCATGAGTGCAACTATGTCTGATCAGCTTAATTCTTGGTATAGTTGTGGCTGTCAATGTGTCAGCACATTTTTATATCACAATCAAATTTCTAATTAAGATTAATAATCTCATCAATGATATCAGAAACACCTTTATTTTTTTTTTTTACCTTGTTTCTTTATAAAAGCCAATCATTTATAATTTTTCTTTGGGAGCCTTGCCTATTTATTAAAGCTTTTGTTTTGAATCAATGTTTTCCTCTTGTTTCTTCTCTGTAGGCCAACACGCCATCCATCAGTCGATGGGACGCAACCCCAGGCAGACCTGGCGGTGGGGAGACCCCTGGGGCAACACCGTCTGCGAGTACAAGGATCTGGGATGCAACCCCAGGTCATGTAACCCCGGGACACGTCACCCCCGGGCATGCAACACCAGGTCACACCACGCCGGGGCACACCACCCCCGGTCACCAGACCACCCCAAGCTCCAGACGTAACCGATGGGATGAGACACCTCGGACAGAGAGAGGTAAGAAATGTTAGATGTTTAAGATTTTAATGAATGAATTGACAAACTATTTAACCCATTATTTTTGCTTCCAGCCTGGTCAAAAATCTAAGGTAGAAGGCAGCTAGGAAGAATAGCCAGGTCAAATTCCAAAATATCTGATAATCAAGAAAAAAAAACAAGACAAGGGTTGATAGCTAACTAATAGCAAAGTTGGTTGTTCAGACACTGATTTTAAATAACCCCAGCACCTGGATTGGATCCTTAAACTTCTATTACTATTATGTGAGATACCCATAATATTATGTGGGATACCCATAATATTATGTGAGATACCCATAATATTATGTGGGATACCCATAATATTATGTGAGATACCCATAATATTATGTGAGATACCCATAATATTATGTGGGATACCCATAATATTATGTGGGATACCCATAATATTATGTGATACCCATAATATTATGTGGGATACCCATCAACTCTAAATTTAAATTTTCTAAATTTTGGGTGTTTCTCTTTTTTCCCCTGGAAAAATAGAAACCCCCGGCCACGGCAGCGGTTGGGCTGAAACTCCCCGTACAGACAGAGGGGGCGACCATTCATCAGACACTCCTACCCCGGCTTCCAAAAGAAGATCCAGGTGGGACGAGACCCCTGCTGGGTCACAGACGCCGGGGACTCCCCGCACCCCTGCCGCAGGTACCCCGAAGACGCCAGGCACACCAATCACTCCAATGCTAGGGGCAGGGGTGACCCCAGTGGGCCAGAAAGCAATGGTGATGAGTACCCCCACCCCTTCGGCAGTGAGGATGACCCCGGAACAGCTCCAGGCATGGAGGTGGGAGAAAGAGATCGACCAGAGAAACAGGGCGTGGTCGGATGAGGAGCTCGATGCTCTCTTTCCTGAGGGATACAAGGTAACCACTAACACAATTCTTCATAAGGGTGTACATCATATAAGATCATAATGTAGATATACTGTAGGCAGAGGCCTAAATACAAGTGCATTAATACAATATATGGTTGTGTAGTGTAACTGTAGAGGTCAAAACATGATTGGCGAACATCATGGAACTTGTTCTAATTTGAAGCAATCGTGAGTAATCGCAAGTTTTGTGTTACTATGCATGTAGTGAGATGCTAATGTACAGCCCAAATGAGCCTCTGACAGGGGTCAAACAGTAATAACCCCTTTCACATTGACAGTAACCAGTTTTGCATTTTGTACACTCTGTGATAATAACCATTTTGTTTTTTGGCTTTCTACACTTGAAGGTTCTCCAACCACCCGCTGGTTATGTCCCCATCAGAACCCCGGCCAGGAAGCTCACGGCCACCCCTACCCCAATGGGGGGTTCCGGTGGCTTCTTCATGCAGTCTGACGGCACCGTCGTGGACCCCGGCATCGCTCAGCCAGCCGGTAACCTCCCCATGCTGAAACCCGACGACGCCCAGTACTTTGGAAAGCTCTTGGTAATTAATTTTGATAATCTAACATTTGTAATTTGAACTTAAGAATGTTCTGAAATTTCTGAAGAAAAATAATCACCATGTTGAATCTCACCTTGGCTATTTATATAAGTAATTTGCTTTTCCTTAGTTATTCGAATCAGGAATAAAGATTTTCAGATTATGATTACGGTCAAAAGGTAACAACACTTGCATTCAAAGTGAAAATCTGCTTGTCTTCATGTCAGACATTTGAATCTATTCAACTTGATCAGGAAAATGTGTTCTCAATGATTCAATGAATTGTGGTAGCCACTTAATGAAATAGGTCTATTAATAGTGACTGCACAATCCTCTACAATGTTACAACTGGAATATCACAAAAGACCCCATCATACACCTGAAACCCTGTACACTGCTTTAACAAACAATTACAGTGAGGAATTTAACAATTTTGCAACAGTTGTTATTTATTCAAGCTTAACTCGGCTAGAGGGGTCAAGGTTTTTTGAACGAGTGGCAAAATTTCATATTTGAAGGAGAGTCTTTGAAATAAAGTGTAACCAACTCGACAACCCTGAATTTGTCCCATACCCGTCTCTCCCAGAATGATGTTGACGAGACCACATTGAGCCCAGAGGAACAGAAAGAGAGACGGATCATGAAGCTCTTGCTCAAGATCAAGAACGGGACACCGCCCATGCGAAAGGCGGCCCTCCGACAGGTCACGGACAAGGCGAGGGAGTTTGGCGCTGGGCCACTGTTCAACCAGATCCTGCCCTTACTCATGTCGCCGACCCTGGAAGATCAAGAGCGCCATCTGTTGGTGAAGGTTATTGACAGAATCCTCTACAAGTTAGATGACCTGGTCAGACCATACGTACACAAGGTGAGGCTAATGCAGCATCATCGCAGGGGTTGTTTATTTGGTTCCAATGCCCAGGCAATTATCAGAACCTATGCAGTCAAGTTGGCATCTGTGTGCATGTATGTGTGTGTGTGACACTTGAGCTTGTGAACACAATATCTTATGCTGGGGATGGTGAATCGATACCAAACCCCTGTTATGTATCATAGTATCATCACAATCTGTAAAATGATCTTTGTAATTAGCTGTACAATTGCCTAACACCTTCTTGCACATATACAAATAAGCATAGGCTCTCTGTGATTAGTATACCAGATCAAAACCTTGTTATGTATCATAGTATCATCACAATCTGTAAAACGATCTTTGTAATTAGCTGTACAATTGCCTAACACCTTCTAGCACATATACAAATAAGCATAGGCTCTCTGTGATTAGTATACCAGTCAACAGTGTTAGATCAAATGGATAAACACAGTCGCAGTCGCAATCAACTCAAGACATTTTATCACCATATTAATTCCTCTGCGTTTTGTGCACAAGTCCTAAAACAAGTTGTGATTAAAATGATTTGTAAATATTGGGTGGTCGAAAGGGATGATTTGGGGGCAGGCTTTCATGTAGCATGTAACTATTCATGTCAAATGAGAATCACAGAGATACAGGACGCATATGATCGACAATTGCAATTTTCCAATAACACCCAAGGTTTGAATCAATGTAACTTTGATATGATTATCCCACGTTCCATTTTCAGATCCTTGTGGTCATCGAGCCGCTCCTGATCGACGAAGATTACTACGCCCGTGTCGAGGGTCGTGAGATCATCTCTAATCTCGCCAAGGCTGCTGGCCTGGCTACCATGATATCCACCATGAGGCCCGACATTGACAACTTGGACGAGTACGTCCGTAACACCACGGCGCGCGCCTTTGCCGTCGTCGCCTCCGCCCTGGGAATCCCGGCCCTCTTGCCGTTCCTGAAGGCCGTGTGCAAGAGTAAGAAGTCTTGGCAGGCCCGTCACACCGGTATCAAGATTGTACAGCAGATCGCCATTCTCATGGGCTGCGCTATACTGCCGCACTTAAAGAACCTGGTCGAGATCATCGAACATGGTGAGTTGGCTCTGAAAGTTTAATGCATAGCAATGAATGCCGCATGACAGATTTGACACATTTAACTTGACCAGTTCACTTGACCAGTTCACTTGACCATCGAAGAGAGTGACTTATCCCTACACGTCCAGTGGATATTCTAGTTTGTGTACTTATTACCATACCTTAAGACAAACAACTCTCACCCCAAGTAGGATAGAAGTCTGCTAGACTGGTCAGCTCATTTGCTGTCATGTGTGTGGCTTCCACCAATCACGATTTCCGTGGGGGAGGCTCTGTGATATTAACTTTGTTATTGCCCTTAAACAATGTCCTCGGACAAACACTATTAAACAGGGCTTACGTTATCACGCTAGTTATTGCTGGAATTCTGTGCCTAACGCCCTGACAACACATTTGTTTGACCATACTTAATAAATGTTAAAATAATCTTAGTGCATATTATTCAAGTAGTACATTTCCTATGCTATACACTGCATGCACTTCACTAAGCTTCATCTGAGTTTATCTGTCTATTAATATTTTTGTTGTCATGGTTAATATGGGCTCTACTCTGTAAGCCTTCTAAGGTTTCTTCGACCTTTTCGTTCCTCTTTGTATGTGATGATATCCTACATATTGTTATATAAATTATATGATATCGCATTTTATGTACATTGAGAAGAAACAAACGAAATGTTTAACACCGATAATAATGAAAGTAACAAAGAAGAATTTTTCAAACCTTTCCAGGTCTTGTGGACGAACAGCAGAAGGTGCGTACCATCACAGCCTTGGCCCTGGCTGCTCTGGCAGAGGCCGCTACGCCGTACGGTATCGAGTCTTTCGACAGTGTCCTGAAACCGCTCTGGAAGGGTATCAGGCAACACAGAGGAAAGGTGAGCGACATGGGATCAACTTAAGTGTCATTGTTTCTCTGCATTTAGGTTCAAGTACAGATGTTTTGCTTCAATACAATGTCAAGTTCTGATAAATTTAGGAATGAAGCAATCAGTGTACACAGCATACACGTGCCATGTACTTTAAACATTACCCTACACAATAGCTTATACTTACCTTATACTTAACCTTATACTTACCTTATACTTATTTACCTTAGCTTATACTTACCTTACCTCGGAATGACTGTTAATATTGCATAGGGTGTATAACTCGCTGTTTGGAATGTGCCCAATAATGAAAGTTACCATTTTAACACAGGGTCTCGCTGCCTTCCTGAAAGCTATCGGGTACCTTATCCCCTTGATGGATCCTGAGTACGCCAACTACTACACCAGGGAAGTCATGTTGATCCTCATCCGAGAATTCCAGTCTCCCGACGAAGAAATGAAGAAGATTGTCCTCAAGGTAATGCATCGTCTTAAAAAATATTTACAAAAATAAAAAAAGGTTCATCACGATCGTCATCCTAACTTCAATGCAAATGGCATGTTTGCACTCATAATTTCATCACTTGCCTCCCTAAGAGAGTTTGTAAAACATTTTATGCAGTCTAGCACAAAATGTGAGTAATGTATGTTTTGCCATCAGAAAAAAAATCACAAATGTTAAAACATCCTACAAGTATTGTTTTCCTGATTTAACCAGGTGGTGAAGCAGTGTTGCGCTACTGACGGTGTGGAAGCCCAGTACATCCGCGACGAGGTGCTGCCCTCGTTCTTCAAGCACTTTTGGCAGCACAGGATGGCTCTGGACAGGAGGAACTACAGACAGGTAAAGACGGGACCAAAAAAAACATTACCAGTGACATATCTCTGGTGATGTGGGGGAAGGGGCTGGTTTGTTCTCCTTCATAGTACACTCTCCTCTCACCTTATAACAAGCCCCCATCACAGCCCCAGTTCATTCTTTTGTTCCCCTTACCTTCAAGTACGAACCGCTGTTCCCTATTTGAATTTCACAAACTGGAACCCCCTAGTATTTTGCAGTTTGGGTCACCCACATAAGCTAGTGTATGATTCAGGAAAGTTATTATTGGAAGGACAGATATATTGCTTAGATCGGACAGAGATACCATTGCCATGGTGATTTCTGTGGTGGTGTGGGGAGGGGCTGACTTGACCCCAGTTTGGTTTGTTCCCCTGTAACTCTCCCCTGTCACCTAACACCCCCTCCCCCCTACAAGCCGAAATGTGTCTTTTGTACAAATGCTCCTATCAATTCCAATTAAGGACTGCAGTTCCATATTTAATTCTCTATGGCAAAATTTCACAAACTGTGGAGCCCCTAATATTTTGCTGTTCGGCTCACCCACGTAGTGAGTCTGTTATTATTGCACAATGAAGGGCAGATCATCTGCTTCAGCAATGGTAATGTTAAAAGAGCAAACAGTTTGCATTGCAACATCTTCACATGAAGAAACACATTTTTTTTCATTGTAGTTGGTCGACACCACCGTCGAGATTGCCAACAAAGTGGGGGCAGCAGAAATCGTGGGCCGGATCAAGGACGACCTGAAAGATGAGGCAGAGCAGTACCGTAAGATGGTGATGGAGACGATCGAGAAGATCATGGCCAACCTGGGAGCGTCGGACATCGACTCCCGCCTGGAGGAACAGCTTATTGATGGCATCCTCTATGCCTTCCAGGAACAGACAACAGAAGTAAGTACCGCAGTCTATCGCTGACATGTTGGTGAGAAATAGAGGATTAGAGAGATGGACAGACAATAGAAGTAAGTACCGCAGTCTATCACTGACATGTTGGTGAGAAATAGAGGATTAGGGAGATGGGCAGACAACAGAAGTAAGTACCGCAGTCTATCACTGACATGTTGGTGAGAAATAGAGGATTAGGGAGATGGACAGACAACAGAAGTAAGAACCGGAGAAATAATTTAATGAATTATGACATAGAAGTGTTTTCCTCTTTCCAGGACTCTGTCATGCTGAATGGGTTTGGAACAATCGTCAACGCCCTCGGTAAGAGGTGTAAGCCGTACCTGCCCCAGATCTGTGGTACCATCCTCTGGCGTCTCAACAACAAAGCAGCCAAGGTCAGGCAGCAGGCGGCTGACCTCATCTCAAGAATCGCAATAGTCATGAAAACTTGTCAGGAGGTCAGTATGTTATGTCAGTATATATATATATATATATATATATATATTGTTTTCGCTAGAGGGCACTCATCCAAATCATTTCTGTCAAAATTGAAATCTTTCTTTTTATGGATTTTAACAAATGGTTACAATGACGGTTTCATCTTATTTAAACAGAACCACATAATTTTAGACGGCATGGCACTGCGGCTGCTGAATTATAAGATCATTGATGATAGTAATGTTTGTATAAAGAATAAATACCTGTGTTGTAAATTAGTGTTAGGCAAAGGGCCTAATGTTATGTGACTCATGGGGAAAGGGCCATGCTCTTCAACAAAAGAGATAATTATTATATCCACATATTAGTATTATTCAAATAAATTAATTAAGTCTTATCATCAGCGGCGAAAATACGATGGATGACACGATCGAGAAAAGTTTTGTGCTGTACATACTGCATGCATTCCTTGAAATAGCACCAGCATTTGTGTGCAGAGAAAATTCTGACGTCTTGCTTTGCCTTTCCCTTTAGGAGAAATTGATGGGTCATCTTGGAGTGGTCTTGTATGAGTACCTGGGTGAAGAGTACCCAGAGGTCCTCGGTAGCATCTTGGGGGCCCTCAAATCTATCGTTAACGTCATCGGCATGCACAAGATGACCCCGCCCATCAAAGATCTGCTCCCCAGGCTGACGCCCATTCTCAAGAACAGGTGAGAAGAACCCTCTAATATGTAAACTTGTTCCTCTTCATCACCCACATTTTTTTTATTTCATAAATATATAAATTTCTCCTATTGTTAAAATGTTAGATATTACCATATAACTGCAAAATGTTGCAATGTTTTAGTGCCTTTCAACAATACAATATTGTGAATATGTTTGTCTGCGGGGTGGGGTAACAAAAAACTATCGATGATGCAAATCACATGAATGCACCAAGGATATATTTTGAAATGAATGTTGTCAATTGATTGATCCATCTTGTTTTGTAACTATTATCTTTTTTAACAGGCACGAGAAAGTGCAGGAGAACTGCATAGACCTTGTTGGGCGAATCGCCGATCGAGGTGCCGAGTACGTCTCGGCCCGTGAGTGGATGAGAATCTGTTTCGAGCTCCTGGAACTCCTCAAGGCTCACAAGAAATCTATCAGAAGGGCCACGGTCAATACATTCGGTTACATCGCAAAAGCTATTGGGTGAGTAACTGGCAGGGCCCATCCATGACGGTACTATACAAATCTATGACTGTGTATGCCACCATGTTGCGATAGGTAGATGAATGCCTAGGTGGTGCCATGTAGTATGTTTTGATGATTGTGTGATCTAATGACGAACACTTTGGAGTAGCACTGGTGTCGGCCTGGAGGCACTCGTGGCATTTAGCAATGACAACCTTTCAAGTGAGCAGCAGGTAAGTTTTCAAGGCTGCGGTTATCAATTTAAATATTTTGATTTAGTTGTATAGGAACTGCAAATATAAACATCTGCTGATTTACTCACAATCACATTTTAGGTTTGGTAGACACATTCCTAGGGTCGCCAGATTACTGTGTTTGGAGTTTTAGTGGTTTTTTCAATTACTGCTACTTTATATTTTCTTCATAATTTTTGGAATCCCAGACATGTAAATTGGTTGTAGAACAACAAACTTGAATGTAAACCTTAAGAACTCTTTCTGTTCTACAGTCCACACGATGTCCTAGCAACACTGCTGAACAACCTCAAAGTGCAGGAGCGCCAGAACCGGGTCTGCACGACGGTGGCAATCGCCATCGTGGCGGAGACCTGTTCTCCGTTCACAGTCCTCCCGGCGTTGATGAACGAGTACAGAGTGCCGGAACTGAACGTCCAGAACGGTGTCCTGAAGTCGCTCTCCTTCCTGTTTGAGTACATCGGTGAGATGGGGAAGGACTACATTTATGCGGTGACGCCGCTCCTAGAAGACGCCCTCATGGACAGGTAGGAGACGGTGGAATCTTACTGAGGTTTTTCATGTGACGTCATTTTGACGGCCAAGCGTCAAGCGTCCTCGAGCGTGTTGCAGTAACCAAGGTTATATCGTAGTCACTGTCCCGAGATATGCACAAAATGTATACGTCACAGTAGC
>JAODFY010237997.1:0-10000 GCA_027580055.1 Paracaudina chilensis | reverse complement strand
TTAAAATAAATATTTGTATAAAATTAGCCCAAATTTGTTTATAAATTCTTCCTTTTTGTAACAGGCTTCCCAATTGAGAAGATGAATAATCCCCATATTGCCTTGCATTGATTCCTTTGCACGAAGCGCACACAATATTTTGCGTTTGCTCAAACGGGGAAATATGACCCATATTTGCTCCTCAATTAAGTGATTGACCCTATAGACATACATAACTTACTTGATATTTTTGGAAAGTGTGGGGATCGTGCCTCCCCAGTCACCTACACAGTGTGCGCAAGATATGTTTTCTGATATACGCAGTGGCGTTTCTATACAAGAGCTTTATATACAAGATGAGAAACAACAATAATAAATAACGCAATGCATTGTTATTTGAGGACACAAACACATTTTTCATTTCTGTGCGTTACTCCTTTGCCCGTGAGAGAGACACACAAACCAAATTCCCTGTTTGTATATACTTCATTTTCGTTTCCTATATAACTTTTCCTTTGTCGTATCATTTGTGTTGTTCATATGATATCATTTTGTTTATCATGTAATCGATGTCATGTTGTTTGGCGTTCCTCGTCTCGAATACATGCCCTCGGCCCCCTCTTATTGTTAAATTTGGCATGTGTTTGCTCCGTCCGTTTAAAGCAAACAATTATTAATTAACATTATTTTATATTAAAAATACAGCTGTACCGTTGTTTAAAATATATATATATATATATATATATATATTATATTTGTGTGATTTATTAACTTAATTGCATGTTTCCTTATGTATCCATGTTACTAATCATGTTACCCGGCCGAAGTAAATATGGAACGTTACCCTAATGGGCAAATACAGCTAGGATTGACGTGTACCGTTGCTCCGTTACCGTTAATTTATAATGTAACATGAATTACAATAGCTAACATAGTATGTGACATATCGTTGTTATTATTGTTAGTCATGGGTTCTGCATTATTTAAGGTAACAATATTATATACGTTCGGACGACATTCCGCCTGTACCGCCTGTAAACTATAGAATATCATCGCTACTCTTTATTTTTTCATTGTGTACGATATGATTAACATAGAATATATATCCATAATAATCATAATCACTAATCATATTTTTTGTAGGATTCTCAATGAATGGAAGAAGACTCGTTTCTTAACACATATTGACACAATAATTTATCCGATTACTAAATATAACGATGTCGTTAATATATTCGAGATTTCCCGAATCAGTTCCCTGCACATGGTCATAATAATTAAATATTCATTTACGGTTTGCCATGACTTACCGTATGATCTATATTGCAGATTCAGTCGATGATTGGCACTTCGAATTAGGCCACTTATCTCACACGAAATTGATCCGACTTTGTTCTTCAACGCTACCGTTAAAGTGGCTGTGATGTCAAATGTTCCCTTATATTCAATGTTATTCGCCTTGGTAACATCCACAATCCCGCTGCCATTAAATATCCAGGTTATATTAACCGGAGGCTTAGCGTGGACTGCGTGACACCCTAGTGTGAGAATTTTACCCTCTTCGACCAATATCTCTTTGGAGACCTTTTTGCCTTGCCGTGTAATATAGTGGTCAGGTGCAACTGGCGAAAGTAAAGTTATAAACGTAAAACACATCATTTCTGAAATTCACACGTCACACACATCTTACATTTGAATACTTTAAGTACGATATACGCCTGACCTCGTATAGCAATTGAAACAGGATTAACAATCTGAACCACCATGTTTGGAAAACAAGAAAGTAAAACAAAGAAAAAAAAACTAACCTTCGACGTTCAAGAAATACATTATCATCGTATTCTGATCACACATGCATTCGTAAATCCCTTCATTTATTACCACCACATGAGGAATTTGTAGCGAACCATTTGTATTCAATATAAATATTCCGGAATATGTATCATTTGCTAATACATTTTCAAAATAAAGCAGATCTCTATTGAACCTCCAGTTGTTATAGCCTGACGGACAACAGGCGTTCATTATCAGTGAATCAGAAGAGGTGCGTGTGTAATTAATCAAACTGACAGAGACGTCCAAAGCAAAGCCCACAGATGAAAATACGAGAAGAAAACCTAATGTAGCCATTATGATAATCAACACAAAAAAATAATGCTTTAAAACTGTGTTCCACTGATTACTAAATCTAACTAGAATTTTAATTGGGATGAGCATTTCACTCTGAATAAATAAAAGTGAAACGAAAATAAATAGGTATTAAGTATCATTGAATTGTACACAATGGCAACGCCCTTTACAAAACGACGAAAGAAAAACATTCGCTCGTATGGGAATTTTGGGTTTCAATTTCCGAGAATAGATCTCTATAGCGTTTACTTAAACCTAACAGTGATTTTCAAGTGTTTCTTGTTTTGTGAATGCCAAATAGAAAATAAACATTGCATGATGGCCCAAACTTTGGCTTCACATGCATACATCTATGATAACACACGTTCTGCTTGAATTTTAATATGTATGTTAATATGTATGTTGTATCAAGTTTGAATAGGATGATACCACTTTGATATATCTTGCGTCTGAAAAATAGAAACGTATGGCGAAAACAAAAATATCCAAAGCGGTATATGTTTTACACAATGTTCCATGCATATGCACCAGACTCATGTCCATGTGTTGTTTTGTGCGTTGAACGTGTGTTAAAATACGTAGACAACTGTTCAACGATGTACAATATTTTTGACACAGTATATGAAGCTAGATATGATAACTAGCAATTGCCAAAGTATGACATTATTGATTTCGAGTGCTGTGCTCCTGTGACAGTAGACCTAATCACTCGTATTTAGCGCCATACTTTGCGTATTCGGCGTACAAAATGATATCTGAAAAATAAGGGGAGACCTCTTATAGTATATTGTTTTGAGAGGCAATAAAGCCCCTCTAGTGATCACAAAACTATTTTGTGCTTCCTTTACATTTACAAGAGGGTAGAATAAGTTTCAAAATTTTAAACAAGTTATATCTTAAAGTTTACAGCATAAAGGGGCAATCACATTTTCAATTATTTTAAGAGAGGGTGGAAACATGATGGTATTGATTTCTTATAAGTTAAGTTATTTTGCCTTGCTTATTTTGCCTCCTATCCAAAATACCTTTTTTATAACAAAAATAATGTGATCAGATGTAGTGTATTGCTATCGGCTTAGTTCAATCCCGGGGATGAACGGACGTGTCTCCCCACGTTTTGAGATGGGTGGGACATAATATCAAATATCCTCCAAGTCTACATAGGAGGGTTTATTTTATAATTATATTTTCCACCATTTTCTGTTTTGATGATATATACGTGGTAAAGTGAATTTCTGCCTTCTTGGCCTTCCTTGGACAGGAGATGTTCACCTCTTATGTTTATGAACCTCTAATGTAATTGCACAATACCCTCAAATCAATCTGTATTTCAGCCTACTGGTGACCAATCAGTATTATGTGCAGGTCCCATTATTGACGATTTTAATTATTTGGTCATGATCCTATTGTTCCAGCATTTGAACGAGGTTTTATCGGGTAGTTTATTTTGACCTCGCAACGTTACGCCCGTTAGAATGATCTGGGTCATCCTTAGGGACTTTTGGGAGTGCTTATCGAGACATTGGCCAGTGCGCACGTACGCCGGTATGCTGTGCTATTCATCACAGTCATAGGCGTACGAGACGGGGGGGCAGGGGGGCAGACTGCCCCCCCAAATTCGTGGAGGCCTGAAAATTCGGGCAAAATTCACCGAAAAATTCGGGCAGATGTGTGGTTAAGAGAGCCTAAAACACTCAGGAAAGGCCGTTTCCGGCCATCTGGGGGGTTTGCAAAATCCAAAATTTTCTGACACGCTCGAAATTTTCGCAGGCCCGTACGCCTATGCATGTATGTGACAAACTATGGACTGAATGATTAATACATCAAACTAAGAGAAAAAGTGATTTGTTGACGCTCAAAGTCTGACAGTCCCTTCAAGTCAAATGAAATCATTCCAAATATGCTTAAATATTTTTTTTTAAAAACTCAAAAAATTACTGGAATGTGGGGTTGTAAAAAACATTCTGCTCTTTAAATTTGACAGATCTCATGTTATGACTCTAAATAAATGCAAGGAGGATGAAGGGTCCTTTTCAATAAGACTAGATACTTCTCACAACATGCATTAAATGCTACTGACGATGAATAACTGGAGGTTAATAAGAAATATATTGCATTCAGAATTAAATTGTTCTATCAGTGTTTTATCTTACGACTACAAATTGTCAGAAAACAACATCAAATACTAGCTAGAATTGGTATCTGTAAATTACTTAAACATTGGTATATCTCTCAGTGGCAGTTTTCAAATATGTTAATGAATTACTTAATACTTAGTGATAATTGCTAGTTTATGCGTACAATAAATTTGTGGCTGAAAACAATTCTGTCAAACATTTTTCTGTGCTTACGTTCTGGCTAATAATAATGTTATAATAATTTCATGTGATAATTATAGAGGACAATGTTAAAACATTGCAATGAAAATAAAAAATTGTCTCTCATGTTTAATGAAGAGCTGTGCATAAGATTCATCCAGTGACCATCTCAATCATAAAAGAATGAACGAACAAAACATTGGATGGTTCTGGAACAAATCGTGCGACATGAATCAAAATGTGATGAATAAATAAGAGGATGGACCATTTTACAAATGTAGATAAAGCCCCTCCACCATAAGAAAGCATCCTGCTTTGAAAAATAGAAAAGTCCAATATATGAATGACTCGTCTAAAGACCAGGTCCCATACATGTGATTTAACTTGTGATTCAAATTTCAACAAAGTTGGTTGACCAGTTGGGAAATGGGAATAATCATGAACTTTCAAGTTGATTGTAGAAGAGATCAAAATGGGACCACTATTCGATTCCAAGCAACTTTTAGGATCGACTGAAGTACATCAGTAAAACTATTGCTGACTGCTTATGCTTGGGTGTCCTGGGTACAAGGGTGGTGTACAAGGTAATTTTGGTAGGTGCATATGATCTTTTTTTCTGCAACAAGCACTTTTGTAGAATATTATTTACATTGCACTAAAATTTTCTTTGCAACCCAAAATATACTTTGCATTACAAAAAATACCTTGTGGGCCAAAATGTACCTCACAAGTACCGCTTGCAATAACTTCATGAACCTCCATGACATAAGCATTGTTGCAAAATTCCATGACTTGTATGTTTTCCAGGTCTCCCAATTTCATGACTTATCCATGTTTCCTATGCCTGCAGAAACCATGGATCTCATCTTCAAAGGCAACAGGACACCCCTATTAAATGTCTTGTTTTGGAGGATGGGGATGTGGGCCAGTGACATCATCATCGGACCTGATAATTGAGTGTGTGTGTGTGGGGGTGGGGGGCATTAGAAAATTATTTTTTTCATATTTTTTTCTAATAAATAATGCAAATCTATTTTGGGGACACACCAAATCCTTTTTCAGGGGATGTTACCCCAACCACTGGTGTTGGCTAGATATTGCTACATCCAAGAGGTGAACTTATATATATATATATATATATATGCACACAGAGGTGGGTCATTAATACAGGGAATGATGCAATATGAGATGTAAAACCAAACATGCCTTCCTTGAGATCTGGTCTTCACCGATCAAGGGTCACTCACACACACACATACATGTACCTACACACATACCGACATACCTACATGCATCGTCGCAGGAAAACAACTGTGTTTATGTCCAAATGTGACATTTTGAGAAACTGGCATTGAAAGATTTTATTTACATTATTTCTTTTTCACCACAAATTTTTTGCTCAAATATATTTTGGTTCAATTATTGTTTAGAAAGTACCTTACGTGATTCTGCAATGTTTTCCCATAAAAAAAAAAATTGTTTTTCTGCGACGACATACAGTATTTGCATAGGTCC
This sequence comes from Paracaudina chilensis, assembly GCA_027580055.1. NCBI lineage: Eukaryota > Metazoa > Echinodermata > Holothuroidea > Molpadida > Caudinidae > Paracaudina > Paracaudina chilensis. The sequence goes on along the minus strand of JAODFY010237997.1, from coordinate 4,058 downwards.
TATAATGATTGACTACTTGAAACCACCTAAAATACTGACTCGCTAGTTGTATAATGGTTAGCTAGCTATGGTGCGAGGTCATCCTGGCTGGAATCTATTAATTATAACAGTCCACATGAGGATGAAGAATAATATTCATCACCAAACCCTTATACTACAAATCAACTGGATGGACACCACACAATTAAGTCACATTCAAAATTGATGGGATAGGGCACAACATTTTCAGAGTGGGACTAATAACTGACATATTATTATTTATTTAGTAATGCCTTATACAAGAAATGTGAGGGGATTAATGAAATGTAAAGTATAGTTTTTAACCATAATAATTTCCCAATTTTTTAAACCCAGTTTTTTTTCTTCAAATTTCATATAACCTCACTCACAGGGAAGGAGGGGTCTTCAAACCTCAATAATATAATTCACAAATTTGAGTAACGTGATATATCAATTTCTGCTCACCTAACACAAAATAACTGTTCCTCAAACCCTTTTGAAGGGGTTTACATCACAAGGGAGAATCAGGCAAAACCAAAGAACTAGAACACGGAGAACGACGTCAAGCAAAGGAAACTGTCGGCGTTCTCCGTGTTCTATTTCTGTGGGCAAAACTCACAGATTCTTCAGTTCAGGAATTGAGCTCTAAGTTGTTTTGATTGAACTTACACAGGGTGTAAATGATTCCTGGTTTTATATATTTATAGTCAGTTGTGATATTGCAATCTCCAACAAAAAGAGATGGGACAAGAAACCCTTCTCCCTGCTCCCCATATCAATGCTGAACAGGGGCATAGCCACGGGGGGGTTAGGGGGTTCAACCCCCCATGACCCAAGTGACAAAAAAATGAGTACAAAAGAAGAAAATTAAGAAAAAATTGATTGTTCAGTGGAATGTAACTGAATTTCGCTGAATGGGAGGGGGAAAACCACCTCCCCTCAGACCCCTCCCAAGACAAATCTCTCGCTACGTGCCTGATGCTGAAGAAATATTTCTTGAGATCCCAACATTGAATGTGGGGGGGTTAGGGAGTTTGGAGGACAGGTACTTCTACTTGACTTTGCCCCATCATTTTTGTTGAAGATTGTGGGTTTTAGCTGTTTAATAATTGGTGATATTGTATCTACTCATTCAAACAAAATCTACTACTTTGCCAAGAATTCAGCTACCAGATCCCTTTTGAACTCACTCAAAAATTGATCTAAAATTAATCTTGAATTAAAAGACTCATTTGTCTTTATTTTATCCTATGCTGTTACTATTTTTTTTATATATAAATCACTTTTATTAATGTTATTTCTAACAGTGGGTTGATATTTAAAACACATTGAAGATCTGGCAGCGACATTTGTCAAGATATTGGACACTGTCATTAATTTATTATTTACTATGTATTTAAATGTTTACCCTACCCCAAAAAAAATGCTCTGTTAAAGCAGACACCATTGGAATAAGGTAAGCTGTTTGTTAACAACTTGCAACATGTGAAATATTTTTTATGAATTATTAATAAACTTTCTCTGGTAAGCAGACACCTTTAGTAAAAAGTATACTGTTTCTTGACAAATGGCCCCAAGAGATAAGTGATTTGAAGAAAAAGTTGTAAAGAAAAAGCTTGTCAGAGGCAGAAAATGTATAAAATGTAAATAAAACATAATTTTCATGGCATGTAATCATAATTAAAATGTCCAGTTTATATTAAAACACAAGAAGTTGTTACACATAGAAGTCAAAGGTCACATAATAAGCATGCCAGGGGTGGGGATGGTTGGGGGTTGGGGGAGAGGATACCATTGCAAAGTTACCTGGGTATCCAAGGATTGAAGAAAGTCCTGTATTGAGGTTAAACATAAAATGATTGGCTCAAATAATAATGCAAAACAACAAGCTCACACTTAAAATAAAAAGCAATCGTCTCGCTTTCGTTGAAGTGTACCATTCACTGACAGGACGAGCAAAGGGATAACATATTTGAAGCTGATGACGCAACCAAAAAAATTGTGCTGAACAAATTTGTGATGAAGAAAAGTCAGGCCCATTATCCCCATTTGCAAACTTTTTATTTTCATTTTATTGGGAGAGAATCACAGAGAATTAAACATGATACAATAATTCAAGGTTAAGATCCCAGCAACAGAAAAATGTATGAAGATGACAGTGTAATATGATGCTGTGTATAATATCTCCATACACCCTCCATGTAAGCTAGTGGTTGACCCATGACCTTGTAAATTATGTTTATTTAATTGACCAATCATATGTCCAGGTCAGGTCACTAGGAGCCAATCATATAATAGTAATGATTGACATATTTGCATGTGTACATGAGGTGAATCATCACTTCATAATCCCGTCTGTGAGCCAACAAGGTGGCAATTACGTATTTTTATTTTAAGTTAGAGAAGAAATCAAAGGCTGCACTGGTGAAAACAATCACAGTTGAGCTCCCCATGGTCATGGTGAATGCCTCTCCCTCCAACTTCCCTCCCCAAATTCTTCTTCCGCCATCAGAGGTCATGGTGAATGCACTTCCCCTCCCCTCCCACTCCATCAGAGGTTCAGGTGATCCCCTCCCTCTCTCTCCAACTCTCCATTAATCACACTGCTCTCTTTTTACAACCCAAAAAGAACAGGGCACGAAAATGAACTCACTCTTCTCCAGTTTTCTCTTCCCTGTCTTGGTCTGCATCGGTTGAGTTTAGTTTGGTCCTACGTGGTGGAATGTCGGGTAATACCTTGATGCCGGCGTTGACGATGCCCACAGGTGGCTGACGAGGTTGTTGGTACGATGAGTTAGCACTCACGGGAGTAACTTGCACTTCAACAACAGTCCCATCCTAGACATGGATCAAAATCAAAAGATGAATTTTCCCATACAATTGTGGATTCTTTATTTCAGAATTTGTAGAAAGAAAGAGAAAAGGAAAATTTAGGTACCCCAGATGGAGTTGGGAGGAAGGCCGGCTGCAAGCAAAATTTTAAAATGTCCTCACATAATATATGAACCAATGAAAACATGTTGTCCAATCCCGGAATCTAGGTGGTAACCTGGTTGATGAAATTTGATGATTCTGTTTATCCTACATGTACTAAACTTTGGAATAGTGGGGGCATTTTGCAATTTCCCTCTCCCCTCCCCAAGAAAAACTGCAGACTCACAGATTGAGATGACCTGGGTGACCTGGATTCAAGGAAAGCCTTTGAGGGAGGCTTGCGGTTCGAGAGCATGCTATCCTCCCCCGTCACCAGCAAAATCTTCGACTTCTCTAAGCTGACGTCAAGTTGGGTTGTAGGCGGAACGGAATTCAGCTCAAAATCCTGCCACAAAGAAAACTTTAATACATCAAAGGAAGATTCAGCTGTATTGTATTTTTTGCAGATATTTGCGCTCGGCAGTTGTAATAAACGAGTCACTCCCACCTCCCATAATAAAAAAAAAAGTAGTCACAGGCTATGGAAGCATGGACCAGAGGAAGATGTGGATGTGTTATTTACATTTTTTACATAGTTACATTAACATGTTTCCTTTCAGGAAACTTGCAAATCCAGGTTTCATAGAAAATATGTAAAAACAAGCACGACAAAGTGGAAATTGAGTCTGTGATAGCATTATCATCATCTATGACGATACGTAGGACATTCACAGGGAGATAATGACCACACCAAATCCCCTATGCCTTATTTGCCTTTGTTGACTATTTAAATGTGGGTTATTCACTGAGAGATTCTAGAAGATAGTGACCACAACAAATAGTTACCCTATGCTTTACTTTCCTGGTTGACCATATACTGAAAGTGTAGCAGCATTCTCGCCTGTATGCTCATTATATATTACTCTCTGAGGTAGCTAAGATGATATATTCAGCCGGGCAGCACCGGTCGGGCCCCACCCGGCACTAACAATTTCCGCCCGGCAACTAATTTTATAACATAAAAAAAATAAAAGGAGCCCCTACATTTTGTATAAAAGGAACACAGATTCATTTGTTTGAAGAGCTCCAAAAGTAGCAGCCTATTGCATCTCAGCACCATTAATGGAAGAAAAATATTCCATTTT
>JAODFY010237986.1:0-10001 GCA_027580055.1 Paracaudina chilensis | reverse complement strand
TGTGTATGTGACGCCTGAGCTTGGGACCGCTCTTACTCTATATGGGAAAGGTGCATGGAAGCCATACTTGGACTATAGATCTACTATAGTAAGAAGGTGTGCCCTATTGTTTTTGGTGCCCGCAAAGGTCACCTAAGGTCAGTTATGGTCAAGAAACCCAAAATGTGAAAAATGCAATAACTCCCTGTGCCAAGGTCTGACACGGTTGACATTTTGGGACAAGTTGCGAACGGGATAGGGGAACATTGTCAAACTTAGTGGTCATGTGATCCAAGGTCACCAAAGGTCAATTAATGGTTAAAAAAAAAAAAAAAGTAGGGAGTTATGCTAATGTAATCATATTGTTGACCCACTTGTGGGTGGACTTAGACACGTCAGTTTGACCTCTATTGACCCTTTTGTAGTTTTATATTTCTTACATTTTCGACGCTATATTTGGATCTCAAAAGTGCCTTCCTATCAAAAATGTTAAGGGGGTTAATTGACACAAAACAATTTGCCACCACAAAAGTGTTGGCTATTGTGTTGGTGAGTAATGGGTACATTTGGGACCACAATTACTTGGACCATTTGGTCCCAAACTTGCCATGATAACATTATGTATCATTGTCATATACCCATACGCAAGGAACAACAGTGCCCTTGGGCTCTTGTTACAATTCTGATGCTATATTCAGATTTCAAAGGTACCTTCCGATCAAAAATATCAATGGGTGGACCCCCGGGTGACATTTGTGTGTGAAGTTATACAAGTTAATTTTTCAACATTTAATGCAATAACTCCAAGTGCCAAGGTCTGACATGGTTGATATTTTAGGACAAGTTGTGAACATTGTCAAACTTAACGGTCATGTGATCCAAGGTCACCAAAGGTCAATAAATTGTAAAAACTAGTTTTTTACGGGGAGAAAACCCCAGAATTCTTTTTTGACCACCAAACATTTTAGACCACAAAAAGTGTTGGCTATAGTGTTGGTTAATAATCCATACATGTGGGCCCACCATTATTTAGACCATTTGGGCCCAAACTTGCTGTGATAATGTTATGTGTATAAACATCATCAGATACCCCTAAGCAAGGAACCATAGTGCCTTTGGGCTCTTGTTCTCAATGTTTCTCCTTGTAATGAGGAAAAACAAAACTGAATTTAAGCCATATTTTTGGTTATTATAAAGCTGCTCTCTGAATTCCATCATGGGGATTGAAATATCTTCTCTATCTTCTCAAAAAGCTTTTGAAAAAAAAAACAGTTGTAATCATGTACAGCGAGATATACTGTACAGTGAGAAATGGATTAATTGATGTAGAAACAGTAAAAAAAATTAGGGTTAGGCCTTATAATTACACAGAAATGATGTTTTTTTGTAAGATATATCTTTTAAGTAAATAGATTATTGTATTGGGAATGAAGCTAACTTTAAAGATTGCTTTAAATTACACCAGCAGAAACCTGAGCTTTCATCATGGCAGAGGTTGAAGGGACATCCTCCGTAGTGACAAATGTGGGACAGCCTCAAAAGAAAATCCCTAAACTGAAGGAAGACGACAAGGGGACTATTATTGAACCAAGCCATGTTTGTGCATGGCCTGACACTGAAGTCAACCTTGTTCATGCTGGGCCCACCAAAGCTGACCCAGTTGATTCTGGCCCTACTATTCAGAGTCTACCCGAGAGCCTACTGCTTCTAATATTTTCCTTGCTTGATCATGTCAAGGATAAATGCTCCATTGCAAGGTGAGATCCCTCAATAGAGGCAAACAGCATTTTGATGTATTGTAAATGCCAAATCTTGTTATGGTTTCCCCCAAAGTTAAATGTGGAACTCAAATTAGGATTGACCTTGCTCCTGTTGCTCTTTACTCGTATCATTTGGTAGTAGCATTAATGGTGGGGTTGCAAGACTTAGCAAATTCACATGAGTTTCTGGTGACACCCAAAACTCACAGATCCCCTATTTAATGAATGTGTTTATAGTAAACTTTTTCATTGAGGTGTTTATAGCTGCATTTGAAGTAACTACAACAGGGATGTGTTCATTCATAGTTTCAAATGTGTTCTAATGAGCCAATAGGTTTCCTTTTCCATAGGTTTTGCTACTTGCAACCCACCTTTAAGTAGGAATTAGGCTTTTAAGTACTATATATGCAGGAAATGTTTACCATAGGGTACATGTACCTGAGCTTGTTTCACATAGTTGGTTCATGGGTAGCCCCTCTCATGAAGTGAAAGTTTAACCTTGTTTTTGTGCTCGTTTATGTGTGATGAATAGATATGCCCTATTGTTTTGGTCACAATGCAATCAATATTAATATTAGTGGATTGTGTGGGGCTGTAAATGTCAATATGTATGCAACAAACGTCTGACCAACTTTGCACTTGTTATGGCTGTGTACTGTTAGTTGATGAGGTATGCTTCAATATGACCACATATTTATTTAATATTGACATTCATGATTGGGTTGGGTTTAATGCTACATGAAAATATCTTGACAACTCATAATTGATATCTCGGAATTTGATCAGTGTCGTATTAGAGATAAATGCCCCATCATGAATAGAACTGCCCTAAAATTCCAAGTCTGTAGGTATCAAACTATTAAAACCTAAGCTTTGCTACCAGGGCTACTTAATGCTGATCCAGATTTTGCATCAATTAGTGAGCAAAAATCACACAGTTTCCTTGATCAATGTTATAAAATTAAACACTAACAGCCTAGTTCTTTCATTTTCATCCAAAACTTTTGGTTTTCTTGTTTCCTGTTGGATATATTCACCTGGTTTACTTGAAAATAAATGAGTACTTATTTGCCTGACCATTTAAAGAAAAAAAATTGCCCAAGCACTGTCATGAAGCAATTATAGAGAAAACGTCTTAATTTACACAACAATCTTATGAATGTTCCACAAGATACTTCCACAAGAATGTTCCACAAGAATGTTCCACAAGATAAAATGTTGTTTGTTATTGGCTAATCATATGATTCATTGGAGGTAAGCCCCCCCCCCTCCCCAAAAGAAAAGTGTACAGAAATATATGCAGTTTCCATGCAGTTTGGATCAGTCATAACATTGTCCACCAACATTCTATCAGGAGCTATCAGAATTTGGGTCTGAACAGAATTTGAGCACAAATGTAATGATATCTCGTCTTGTTTGCAGAACCTGTCGTTCCTGGAGTCGAATTATCAGGGACACAGTCATATGGAAGGATTACTCAGTGCAGGAAACCAATAATAATTACAATACCATAAAACGGTTACTAGACAGCGATCTGGGCAGCTCCTTATTGGATCTGGAATTAATTATATCTGAAGATGTCAATTTTCTCTACAATCCCAGCCTCTGGACCTCTTTTCCAAATCTGGAAAAATTACGGGTCAGTTACCTCGACCTGTGCGCTTTTGACTTCCACCTTTTGCCGTCCTCATTGAAGTCGTTAACGATGTATACAGTGAGCCACTTTGCACCTCAGTCTCCGGCCAGGATCACGTGTTCACATCCGGTACTGCCTAACCTGCAGTACCTGGAGATTGAGGACTGCCAAGATGTGTTCGCTAACGACGTCATCGAGCAAATCTGCGGGCTGGAATTACTCTTGTCGAGTAACAGACTCCAGACCGTCATCCTTAAACTGATGCATTATCGCTTCAGTCACAAGAGCCTCTCCAAGATATCTGAAAAACTGACGATGGCAAAACATGTCAGTCTACACTCCCATTCCATCTCAGAAAAAATGTTCAAAACTTTCACGTCTCCTCTCGAGAACGTCAAGATCCTCAACTTACAGTTTGCCGATCTGGGAGAGTCTGACACCGAGGCATTGATCGTACCAAACCTCAGTCGGCTGAGACACCTACAGGAGGTCTACTTATCAATGTTCTGGGAGCTGCGACCGGAACATGTCAAGAAGATTGTCACGTGTTTGCCGGAGCTGAAACTGATTCAGATTTACCGGTGCAGACGTATAAAGAAGGAACATTTAAAAGAGATTGAAAACCTGAAGGAGGGATTAACGTGTCAATTTCCTGAATACATGAGATTGGCTTTATTTTGACATGTGGGGTCATGTTTTTATTTATGTACATTCCTCTGAATCCTTCCTTTGTGGTTTGGGGGAAATGAATCGTGAGGAGTTTTGTATATGCAATGTGAGTCCGTAGTAATCACAACATAATTGTCATGGGGGCCAAAATATTTGTCAGGGGTCCCATTTCATAAATGCAAAATATCTTTTGGTTGCCCACCTAAATCCACCATCTTCATCCTTTGCAGTATATGACAGTGAATTAGTGCTAAACACCTAAATGTATAGAAACAGTACAACATAAATGTAATGAGATGATATGCGGTCACAGGTCATGTGAGAATAAACATTCACACACATAGCTTCACTTGTATTGTTAGTGGAAAGTTTTCTGAATGTCATAAAATAAATCAACTGACTATGCTGATGAATTGAGATGTCTTGACTGGTTAAGAGGATTTATTCCTGGTTATAATCACAAAAATTCAAATATTTTTATGTTCAGATTTATATCAGTTTTTGTAGGCTGTGTTTATGATTATTATAAATGTATCTGTGTTTAATCACGGTAGTCTAATTAAAGGTACAGATGATTTTTATGTGTCTACCTTGACAAAGATTTCACTTGATCTGAGCATGAGCCCTTGAAATTATGAAACCTATTGTATCGCATGATTTGCCAGGTTCATCAACCTGTATTCCTTATAACCACCATGCTCTCAAACAAGTATGTGCTTTCAACAAAGATGACAAAATACTTCTCATTTCCGTTCATCATTTATTCTTAAACACTGTAAAAGTCGTTACAAGGTGATGGTGTTTTGTTTAAGTTAGTTAGTGCAAGTAAAATATCTTTTTCAAATAATAACAGGCCAAGTGAACCGATGACATCACAAATGATGCTTGATGCATAGTTGAAACTAAAATGCAAACTAATTTCCAAAATCAGTATCTACTGAGCTTTCCTCTTGTGTATCATGTTTTCAATTGACTATTATTTCAAGAAATTTGGGTATGGTCAAAGCCCCATACATAACACCAACTGGGATGACAAGTCTAGCATATTTAACATATTCCGGGCACCAAATGAGCTGACACATCTAGCATATTCTGTGCATCACCTGGGCTGACATGTTTAGCATTAAGGATTTCACCACTGAGTGGAGTCTGTCCTCTTATTAGTTCAGTTCCACTGGTTATCTCATTGAAAATAATTAAATTGCTTACACTCGTTTAAAGGTAAACAACTCTAGCCCCGAGTATGCTAGAAATCTGCTAGATTGGTCACCTCATTTGCTGTTATGTCTGTGAAATTCACTTTGGGGCCAGCATTGTATACCTTCAAACAAAGAAAGTCAGTTTGAAGCCACCTTCATCAGACAGTTGCCTCCATTCATGTCTTGGGGACACTAGCACACTTTGGGTTTTAGATGTTTTGTAATTGATAATATAGTAACATTATTATTCACCATGTGATAATTAATTTAAATGGTGAAAGTATGGCATACTTTAAGGAGCTCTCAAGTGCCAAACAAAATGTCATGATAAATTATCTTGCTATGTCAAGATATTATTTGTGCAGATAATATATCACGCTATGTCAACATTATACTGCAACGAGTCAAATTGTCGAGATAAATTAACTCACCATGACGCCACCATGTTGAACAATGTTGAGATAAATTATTTTGCCATTGCAACTTTGATCTGTCAAAGTTGAAATGGCAAGATATTTTATTTTGACAAGTTTTTAACATTTAATATTAAAATTCATGATTAGTGCTCTACAAAAACACAAATCCCTGGGATGTCCCCCTTGTCAAGATTAATTTTGTTATAAATGAGTACAATTTTGATCTGATAGCAATCTATATCCTATATAAATATATAAGACTGTTCCCTGATGTTTATCACATTTAACCATGGGCCTAATTCACTACATTCATATGTGGATTACAAACCAGTCATCCTAACAAGCATGGTTCAAAGCCAACCTTATCTCTCAATTCATTGAATATTCATTGTTCACATTGCTATGTCACCAGATTGGTGGTGGCTGGTTTTCTTTTTCGCCGAGGTAATCATCCATGTAGGCCTGGTTTACGATCTGCTGTCTTCTCATGGACCTGTAGAATTTCAAAACTCTCGGATGAGCCCGGACACAGCCACTCTCAAAGTCCAGGACCCTCAACCCCTGCAGGCTCGTGGCTCTGGAGAGGGCGACATACGCTTGTCCACACTCAAATACCCGCGAGAGGGAGATTTCCACGCAGTCGAGAGACATGCCCTGCAGAGCAGATTGGAGAGGAAATAATTAGTTGATGAATTACCAAAGGTTTTGCTGATGTATGACACAGTGACATGAAATGACTTTTGATCTCTTTCAAATCCAATAGGGATCAATATCATATAGGACGCTTGGTACTGTACTGTTGAATTAATCTGGTTAAAATATTTTAACATTTCATGCCTGCAGAACTATATATATATATATATAGAAACTTCCAAAGAGTAGGCAATTAATATACCACATATGATATCAATCCAATTTGAGACTGGCAGATGTTGCTACAATCATTCATTTTTAGTGAAATGTTTGGCTGCACCCCTTATGACTATATATTAAAGCAACATCAGACATACCAACAATTTAAGGCATTAGCTCTCAGCCCCAACCACTCATGAATGAATATTAATGAGATGACATTGACAGCAATATAAATAGGAATTATCTTAAAATGCCAACCACTCCATTATGTATTTTGCATGTTTGAAGAGCTTCCTCACATTAGCAGATCCTCAGCAGATTATATGACATTTGAGAACGTGACAGCCCAGAAGAATTTAGGAAGCATATTTAAAGTTGCTAAAGAAACAGAGCATCTAGTACCTGGTTAACAGATTTATTACCGTCATCAATATTTTGGGATGGTCTATTTACATTATTAGCTGAGGATTCCTGGGGTTCAATTGTGGTCGGTGTGGCATAGCTGGGGATACCCCACGGTATTCTTTGTTCTGATGGGGTGTTTTCAAGCACCCTTTTAATGTACGTGGCACAGCATTCTATCAGTTGTTGGTGCTGCAAAATATGACTATTTTTTATTTGTGTGATTTTTAAATAATTCCTAAAATCTTTCTACTCAAATTTGCCAAAATTTTAAACTCTTTTATCTATGTGCAGTAAACATAGGCTACAGTGCAGGTTTGAGCCACTTGCCAATGTAACTTTGTGACGCCCTCAGCGAACGCATTTGTTGAGGCCTGGTATCTGTGAAAGAAGCTAAACCAGTGCTCTCACTAACCTGGCTTTTGTGGATGGATATAGCCCATGCTAGCTTCAACGGCAGCTGTCTCCTGGTTAGGAGGATACCAGCCATGGCTTTCACTGTCCATCGTTCCGGCCTGATCGTCTCCTCGATTCCGCTTAGTAATTTTACGATAGGGAAACCTGTCATGAAAAATGCTTTGAAAATAGGTTAAATTTGTTAGCATAATGCATAATTACTAGGAATTTACAGTCTTCAATTTGAAACACTTGGAGCACACGCAAGGGAAGGGGACAAACAATTTGGGGGGATCCATGCCTCCCCCCCCCCACATTGGTGATGTCACCGAATTCAAAGGAGTTTTTTGTACCGTGTCTGAGAAAGCCTGTTTAAAAAGCTCAACTTTCTGTCACACACATACACACAGGTGGGTTTTACATTCAGTCCATTGAAATTTATCCTAACCCTAACCTTGACAAATACCCCAACCATTGTTTGAATGTCCCAGGACCTTTTGTTCCCATTAAATGTTCTTCTGAGGACCTGAAATTCATTTGCTCAAGTCCTCGGACCTGCTGCAAAACCTGACCAGTCATACATACAGATCACACAGACTGCTTTAGAGGTGAGGAATTGATCAGAAACCAAAACTAATTAAGGTTCTCTGATTTCTTGCCATATTTTACATGTGATATGCCATCTCAATTTTCCTGGGTGGCACAGGCTTACACTTAATGGATAAACAAACCAAACAGGCAACAACAGCTTAATATGTAAGAGGATGAAAAGAAGCAAGACACCGGAACCAGCTCCAAATATCTTGTTCCATCCTCAAGATATCAACGGTTTAAAATGTACACTTTTAGTGATACAGAATACAGATGCATCCATTTATTTTTGTGGGGAGAAAAATGACTTGTAGTAAGTCTATTATAACATCAAATGACACTAAAGAGTTAATTTCCCTCTGTATTTCTTTATTTTATTATCCATTTGTGTCTCCTTTATTTGGATGTTGATTTCAGTGTCTTGTGTATCTTTTTATCCTCTTTCATATAAGCTAAGGATTACCGGTTGGGTTTGTGTCTCCTTTATTTGGATGCTTATTTCATATCTGGTGTATCTTTTTATCCTCTTTTATGTAAGCCAAGGACTAACGGTTGGGTTTATGTCTCATTTATTTGGATATCTGATTACATTTTCTTGTGTATCTTGTTATTCTCTTTCATACAGTACCTGTTGGGTTTGTGTCTCCTTTATTTGGATGCTGATTGCTGTGTCTTGTGTATTTTTTTTATCCTCTTTCATATAAGCTAAGGTTACCTGTTGGGTTTATGGTTTATGTCTCCTTTATTTGGATGCTGATTGCAGTGTCTTGTGTATCTTTTTATCCTCTTTCCATATAAGCATAGGTTACCTGTTGGGTTTGTGTCTCCTTTATTTGGATATCCAATTACATTTTCTTGTGTATTTTAATCCTCATAGCCCTTTTAAATTTCAGATATAAAATCTTTTCATGCATATATACCAGGGCTAAATAATCCAAGTTGACATGCATGGTTTTAAGGCTTTTGTCCTCAAGTCACATTTAACCTATGATAAAATCAACAAGGTTCATCGACTTATTATGGAGCAGCAACATGAGCTTTGGCACTGTTGAATTAGCATGATAACAAGATTTTCAGTGTTTGATTCTTGTTGGCCTCAAGTGACCATTGACCTCGTGTAAAATAAATAGGGATCATGCCGATCATCTTATCACTATGAAGGACCAATATAAATGAGATTTATCAGTTGACACTGTTGAGTTATCTTGTTTGCAAGGTTTTCAGTGCTTGACTCCTACTGACCTTATTCTTGCAGCAATAGGCATCATTTACTCACTATAGGCAACCCATGTAAGTATGAGATGGGGGAAGGGGATTGCCTCCAGTTTTGTACACGATGGCATGACAAAGCCTCAGACCGGCTCCTACATGTGCTATGTTAAATGAAAGCAGAATGAAATTTGTAAGCACCTCTCGGTCCGGGCTGAAATCCTTTCACAACCCCTCTTGCTCCATTGACCAATCCCCGACCAATGTCAATGTTCTTGGTTAGCATGACCTGGTAAAAAAGGAACATATAAAAGAGGTATTTGATGGTGGCATCATGGACACGACAATAAAAAATGAACATAAGATAGGTATGTGATGGCACCATCATGGACATGGCCTCATAAAAAAGAGGTATGTGAGGGGTGAATCGTGGACATTACCTCATAAAAAAGGTATGTGATGGTGGCATCGTGGACATTACCCCATAAAAAAGAACATGTAAAAGAGGTATGTGATGGGTGCATCATGGATGATCATGATCATGATGTTCAGAAAATTTAAAGGTTGGTCTTTGAAGAATCATTCTTCCCCATTTTGCTAGTCCCAAAGAAAAATGTTGAAAAGAAAATCCAAAAATTAGCACCACCTTTGATCAAAGACATGTAAGGTTCCACAGAAATAGAACACAGTATGACAACAGTATATTGCCCACACACTTAACCGATTGAAGCAAGCCAAATGCGAGGGCGCTCTTGCTAATACGGCAAAATACAGCCGAGGCTGGTGCTTTACGTACATTCTTAATGTTAGTTAACGGGTATATTTTCATAGTTTTCCCAAAGAAAAACAAACATATTCAACCAAAGTATTTCCAATATTGCTGTTTGTA
>JAODFY010237975.1:0-10001 GCA_027580055.1 Paracaudina chilensis | reverse complement strand
AGACATTTGTGAAGGTTGGCGTTCTTGAGATAACGCGATTACGAGCAGGCGTCACATCCACACACACACACACACACGGTTAAATTTTATTATCTTAATTATTTAGCATACCTTGACATTGGAGACAGGCGAGAAATTGAAAATGGGGACTTACAACACTATAGCTTAGGTTTTGTGTAAGCTGTTTTGAGTAATTTAGCATTAAGCTCCGTCCACTCATGAATATTGATAAAGTGATATTTTGTGGGAAGGACAACAAAAAACAATAGGGCACATCTACTATTCATGGAGCATCTACCAGTTGAATAAGACAGTAATTCAATATATTGGTTCCAAGATTTTTTGTTTACAAGCTATTTTGCGTGATTTAGAATTAAGCCCTGCCCTCTTATGAATATTAATGAGAACTTTCATTGTCATGTGGAAATGTACCATGCACCATCTATCACAACCATACCAAGTATTAAAGAAGCTGATCAGACATAGGGTTGCAAAAATTTTACTTGAAGCCCCAAGCACTCATTAATGTTATGGACAACTAAAACAAAAGGGCACATTTACTCATCATGGGGCATCTACCTGTCACATATGATATTGATCCAACATTTTGTTGTTGAAATATCAAGTTTACAAGCATGCGGTCACATAACAAACATACATACAAATATATGTACACACAGACGTTTGGATGAAATTCAGCCTTAACCCTAAATAAACCTAATAGTCAGACCATAATCTTGACAATATCCTAACATTTGTTTGTCAAGTGAGGACTGAGGATTTTCATTGAATTTTCTATTGAGCACCTGAAATTCCTTTGTCCGGGCCATCAATTTGCTGGCGGCAACAAAAGTATTGAGGGGTGTGACACCGCCACCGCAACCCCCCTCACTAGGGCCCTAAAAAAATGATAATGTTATGAGAATAAAGTGATCAGCCCAAATTTAAAAATGCTCAAAATTAAGGGTTATGACTGGAAATAATTACCAGATGCTTTTGTTTCTATTGCCGAATAAAAACCAGTCTAATATCATCCAGGACAGATGCAGTCCCTCGGTCACACCTCAGGCCCGATTTCCTGGATGACGTCATCCTGGTTTTCATTCTGCAATTTAGAAGCCTGAGCATCTGGTCGTTATTCACTAAATATGAGATATTCACTGGATTTTACCTTCTTCTGATGAATGTCCAGATGATGTCTTCAACATCAGAGATGTATTTGACCAAACCTAGAGGAAGAGGAGAACGCCAAACAGGGTGGAGCCGATTGCTGAGGAAAACATCGGCAGTTGCAGGGATGAAGCTAGAGGTAGCACCAGCCTGTACAAAAAAAAAAGTACATACCTTTAGATTAATATTACATGGTCCTAGTGACATGACATCTCTGAATTCATTTTTTGTGTGCAATGTACTATATATTTGATGGGTCCATCGGATGGGGGTTTAATATTTCCTGTAATTTGAAATGATGAAAATGTAATGGAAGGGTACTACTTTATCTTAATTTCTATTTCATATTTTACTTACTATTTATCTAATTATTATAATCTTATTTTTTTGGCCCCCAATGGCCCTACCTCATAGTGGCCCTGCCGCCTGCAAATAAATGGCACACACATGAAACTCTTAGACAAAGATGGTGGCAGGAAGGTAACCTTGTAAAGAATTGAAGAGACTGATAGTTTTGTTCATTTAAAGTATTATGTAATAAATGATGATAATAACTTTAATCACAGAGGAGGAAACAACAAAAAGCAGTAGCATTATCTTTACGGTATGTAAGAATTAGAGAGAAAATTATTTGTACTGTATTAAACACCAAAAACTAGGATTCCATTTGTTGAATATCAACAGTACAACGATTCAGACATGGTAAACCCGACCACTTAACATAGTGATAAGTGGCAACTTGATCCTATGGTTAATTGGTGAACATTTACAACATATGCAATACATACTGTATTATTACATTAAGGATTCAAATGTTTTTCCCAAAATTTATTTATATAACCAAGGGTTTCTGAGGCATTTCTACTGTAGGCCTAGTCCTATCGGCATACACTTAATTTTTGTGATAGATAACAGGCCAAAATTAATAATGTTCAGTTTATGTATATGTAGTAATAATTGTTTAAGACTCATTTTGGGCTCAGATGAATTGAATGATTTAGATGGCAATGCTGATTTTGTCATGAAAATAACATTAAAAGCTTAGGATATTTTACATAGAGTTAGTGTTAGGTGAGGCTAGCCACCTGCTTTTAATATCAAACTATCAGAATTTGTGGAAAAATTAATGAGTGATATTAATCCTGTTACATTCAAAATTTGCCATGTTTGTGACAAAAACATTAAGAATGCATGCACCAATACACACTTGTAAATTTTATGATCTTTTGTAACAGTTTGTGAAAAACATAAAGCAAAGCATTTCAGTTGGTCCATTGTTATATTTATGTTACACCTAGGCTAGATGATATTTGGATCCAGATAGCAAATTAGAAACTGGGTATTAACATCGGTTGGGTACTTGGTGCAAATATATAATTCTGAGTACTGAAGAAATGGTACTCGAGTATGACAGCACTGCATATGCACTGTACTAGCACATACCATTTTCATGGTGGCAGGTTGTAATACCCGCCATCCCACCCATCATGTTCCTTGCAACATATGCACTGACCTATCACATAGCAGTCTCATGATAATGGGTCTGGTACATGCAGTAATGCATGGTACAACGGTGGTTAAATATACCCACCACAACTCCCTCCCATTCCCATCCTTGCCTGTTCCTTACAACATACCCGCTGTTCTTTCACATACCGCTATCAAGACGGTAGGAGGCAATACCCACTATGTTTCCATAGTTCTATAGAGTATCTAAGTATTTTCCAATAATCAATGCAGCACTTTTTTACTAAACTTTTCATGTAATAAATATAGTAAATGACACAATCCTAATCCAAACCTGAAATACGTTATTCTGGATGCTGGTAAGATAGGATATTGCATTGGATTTAGCCGGCACTATTTTGGTGATCTTGAAGTAGACAACAGGAAATCGACATTCATAGCCATCAGCAATATTCTGCATGTACTCTGGGAATTCCTTGGTGGTCATGCAAATAATATCGCCTTCCGATACTAATCTGTAAAAAAAAAAAAACAGAACAGAGCAATTAATGGGATTTCACCTTCTATACACTGGGTTTTCAAAATAAGGAGACTGCACAATTGTACTAGATTAACTATGACTTTACAGTACACCTCTGGGTCGGCTACATGTATATGAACAACAAAACATGGTATTTTTTTTTGTATTATTTGTACAAGTAGTGCGATGTTGCACATTGGATACATGTGGAATGTCACCATGCATATCATTCGGGTGTGCAATGGTTGCAAAATGTGGCATTACCCATACATAGCATTTGATGATGGTGATAGATAGATGACATAATACTGTCCTCTTTACGAGACTACCCTCTCATCCCGTGGGCCCCAACGATTCATATACGGTCAGTGACAAAACTTAGTGGTCATCCACTCATCCCAGATGACTAGAATTTGCGTCGGACAACCAAATAATTAAAAAGTAGCCTTGCATTACCAAATAATTTGATCAATGACTGCAGCTAAAATAAAATTTTCAGTTGCAAGCGTGTTTTATGAGATACATAGGATCTTTGTACAATAAATTATGTGCTTCAATTCAAAGTACAAGGATCATAAAAAAAAAAAAAAACATACAGAGCTCTTGTATTTGTTTTTAAAAAGTCTAATTCCAATTTTAATACTGCATGTGAAATACTTTTTCACACTATTTTATTAGGTACAATTTGCAAGTTGCAAAGTTACTGAAAATATTCAACAAAACAAGCAACTTTATTGGACACTAAAACCAAATTACTATACCTTGTGATTTTAAAGTACTTTTTGATTGCTTCATCAAAGTAAGATGTCATTGGGTACGTTGGAGACTTGACCAAGGATAAGTGGACAGCTGATGCGGATGGAGGCTTGAACGCATCTGCCGGCGTTGGCTTCTCACAGCTGATCGTTGGTATGGCATCCAGTTCCTCCTCTCTGGCAGCCTGGTATAATTCAAACAATAATTGCCTTGGTGACAAATTTTAAGGAGAAATTTCAACATTTTTTTAGGAGATGACATATATCTTGTGCTTTAGATAACAGCTGAATAAAAGATTTTAAAGATACAGAACTCCCCATGAAATATGTGGTTGGTCAAATCCCCATACATAACAGTAAAAGAGCTGACCAGTCTAGCAGATTTCTAGCATATTCGGGGTGAGAGTTGTTTACCTTTCATGTTTGAAAAAATGGAGGCTTTAAGCAAACTCACAAACCAAATACTGCAAGGTAAAAGTGCACTTCTTGTTTAAATAAAGCCCTTTTTGTGTTTTATATGTCTATAATATCCAAATAATTTGTTTTGCCTCCTATAACATGCCAAAGAACAATAGGCTTAGGTGATGTATTTCAACTTTACTTCAGAGGCACTTACAGTACTCGAGTACTGCGAGTAGCTGCTCAAAAATGCTTGGAACCACAACTTTTTTTTTTTAAATTTGCGAAAATAAGCTTGCCTTTGTAGAAGTTGCAAATTATAAGCACCAATTTTATAACAATCAATTTGAATAATTTCTCAATTGTATAATCTTTGCCTCATTTGTTTTTATCCATCTCTCTTTTGCCTTGGTTCTGGCCTTTTTTTTCCCGTGTATATTGTAGCACTTGACATTATTAATAATTAGATTGCTGTCCGTCATGAGTCTCACCTCCATTCAAAATTAATTGTGACTCACACAAAGCATGCAAACATTAACCCTTCAATTTTTAGTAATATTTGAGTCCATACATGTGATAAAAAAACATTGCTCATTTGCTGTGGGTAGGTTGTTGATATCGTTTTGGAACAAAGGTTTTCCAACCACAAAGTCACAAACTGTTACTTTATTTCTTTTTAATAGCTCATGATTTGAACTAGAATCCTAGCCGTCATGGTGTTTTGACAATCAAGATTCCACATAGACATTCTTTCTTAATTTTGCTGCATTAAACAATTTATGACATTCCCAAGACAAACATTAAATTGCCTTTGTTCTATTTTATACATTGAATGCCTCAGTGAGCATTGAAAAGCCCATTGTTGTTTACAGACCAGGATGATCCACATTACATTAATCCAATGAAGACCTACAGTATGTGAGTTTGACCAATACAGTGTCTTTTTATTTTATGTCACAAACATCAAGCTTTCAAAATAGAACCCTAGAACTATAACTGATTGGAATGGCCAAACTTTGGCTATCAAGGAGAGTCCTAGTTTTCAGGTCTTTAAAACTAGATTATCCACTCACTATAACTAGCACTGTTGAGATGCGCACCAACATCCTCACTGTGATACCCGCAAGGTTTTTTTAATGAGTATCATGCAGAAGAAAAATAGGCATACAGTATGCCATGTGTAAATAATATTGGCAAACCAAAAAGAATTACCCTGACAAATATTGATGCATCTGGTTGGATGAGTGGTGCAGGATGATGGTGCAGATTAAACCACAGAATAGGAGACAGTGCGACTTCATCTAGATCAAGTATGAGATCTGCCTTTGGAAGAAGAAATGGTGCATGTATACCATTGCCTGTTGCTTTGTTTTTACACTTTGCATCTTCATGCACAACAATTTGACAAATATGACATATCGGGGGGCGAACTTTTGAAGCCGAGCCATTAATATCTTCTTCCAGTACTTTGGCTGTCATGTCGCCATCTGTCTTACCAATGTCAACCTCGGTTCCATGATTTCCATCCTTGCCCTCTGTTTGTTCATTAACCAATTCCTTGCCTTTTTGCTCCTTTGGAAGAAAATCACATAGAGAAATAACTACCCAACTTCCATTTGGTACTCCTAATTCCCTGATGACAGACTTGTTTACAAAAATTTGACAGCCTTTCTCACATAAACTTTCCTTCAAATTCTGGTTATTTCCAGCTTCTTGGATTGTGGAAAATTTGGGAACAAGCACCGGACGAAGAATAATCCTTTCGCTCTTATTTTCCATTAATTCAGTGACCTTAATCTCATCATCGTCATCTACAACAGCAGAAAGTTGGGTCAGCGAGTTGGACCGCAGTTTATTATCTAACAGGAGGTCAGGGGGAGGAGCTTGGGGCATCTCTTCTCCATTAGAAGACAGATCCGTTATGATCACTGTTGTGTTCACAGATATGACCCCTTGAACTGTGGGTTCGCATTCTAATGTTAATAACTCTTGATAAAACTGCATGCTGTATGCCTCATCTTGATTTAACACTGGTATAACTGGAGCTAAAAATGAATCATGAAGCCTTGCAAGAACTCTTTGCTGACATACAGAAACAAGTAATCCAGTGCTAAAAATTCTATTCTTAGCCCAATCATAGCATCTTTTTGTTTTTGCACCATAAACGACTTTGGTAAGTGGGAAGGCCTTTACAGGGTAAATGTAAACATCTTGTTCGAATGGGATGTTGTAATGCTCATAGAAAGTATCTGTGGCATACAAGGGAATAACGTCTGGTAATTCGACAATCTGAGTTATTGTTACAGATCTGCGGACTAAATCGTCATCTAAGATATGTAAACAAACAAACAGGGCCGGTTGCTTCGTTTCTCCGTCACCCGGGACATCTTTTTCAAGTCTCAAAGAAGCCACTGTGAAATTGCTTAGTCGATCACCAAAAAATTGAGCTGAACAGCTCTTCGAGATTCCGATGTGGAGTGGGTTATGTTCAACATCAAAGTTAAAACGAGCAAACTTTGCCTTCTTCTCAGAACGTGCTCCACGTAGATATGCTGCCATTGTTGTACTATCCCGTTGGTATTTCCTCCAAAATAAAGAGAAGTTGTGGGTCAAAATGTACAATTCGATCGAATAATCTCAGATTTTATTATCAGGGTTACCATATCCTGTACGATGAAACCGGCTAACTGGCAATTTAATTGGCCAAATCTGCATATATACTGCAAGGATTCCGAGATATTTAGCCTTTTTGAAACACAAATTAGACTACAAAATTGTTAGGTTAAATGGTCAATAAAATCCACTCACCCAAGCTGTGGTGGACATACCAAATTCTGCGATCGATTATACTAGGGGCCAAGAGTCGTAGACGTAATAATATGAGTGATTATTTGTTGTAAAAAGCAATTTGAACGTAAGACCGCGATTAGGGGATCATATATAACACATCGCATGGAGCATATACAACAGGTTCACAAGACCAGCACAAGACCTAGCCTCCAGAAGTTTAGTGTTTTATAACCGAATGAACTGTAGGCGTAGTCCTGAAACACCATACTATATTTTTGAGGTAAATAGTTTGCTTTTTATAGTATGTTAACATGATAAGTAAAACAGCATCACACAAGACCTGGTTTAAAAAGTGGTAGGCTAGGCTATTTGGAATTTGGATATTAAACCTTGGTCTTACTCTTGAGTCTTACCTAGGCCTAGTCTTAGTCTTCATAGGCTTAACGTAATAGGCATAGGCCCGTAGCCCGGCCTAACTTACAATTTTCACAATTTTCACAATTAGACCCTACGCCTAGGACTAACATTAGTACTACAGTAACTTTAGACATACCAGGCACCTAGGCCTAATTGTAAAAGTAGGCCTAACGTTAGACCTAATATTCATTAGTGTATAGCATGGGGTGACAGTTGCATGTGCATGCACTTAGTAAGAGTTTTTTTGTGGAAGCGTGGCCTATCGGTAGAGTGTCCGACTGGCTTTCCGGAGGTCCAGGGTTCGAATCTCGAACTGGCCTCTTTAGACTTCTCTGTCGAAGCTGTACTGTAGTTGTTGATGGGGGTTGTCCGCTTCAGGATACAGGGTATTTCATGAGGACTAGATGTCCTTCCTGATCATAAATCTACTAAACTATGTCAAAATTCATGCATGGTGCAATAGGAGGATTACGCACCCAGTCTCCGCTCAGCCAGCTTCCCAATAAATAATATTTCTGACATAGAATTAAGAATTGTATAAACATCGACGACAATGGAGAGCAATTCTATGCACAAAAGCCTAACCCCCTTGAGCATTCATTTTATGACAATTTAGTTTAAAGTAAAACTGCCTAAAGGTCCCCAAACCCAAGCAGTGGCATCGCCAGGGAAGGGGGTTGGATGGATCAAGTGTCCCTACAAAATATGTTTGTGACCCCATGTGTCATGATGTGAGATTTGTGATATCGATTATTTGTGATATTGATTATTTGTCAATGCTCCGCTGAAATATTGTGTCCCCTGCTTTAATAGGCGGGATTGGACTGGGGGAACTTTCCCTCACCACTTTTTGCCAGACCTTAAAATTTGACCCCCCCCCCCCACAAAAAAAGAGAAAAAGGAAGAGAGGAATAGATGATTGACAGTCGTTTGAGGTGAGGAAAGCAAAAATAAATATAAGTAGATCAACCAAATCCATTTACTCTACGCGCTTCGTGCGCATGGGTTCAATTATTAATTATTTTCGTATTCGTTCTCACTGCCCAATATTGCACATCATTTGGTTTAAATGCGCAATATTTACCGAATAGATGACGCGATGCTCTTTGATTTTAATTTGCAATTCTAATGTTTCAAATGTTTTATGTACGCCAACCCAAGGTGGCGCTCCGCCTAGATAGTGCTACTTGCATTTTTGACACCCACACCCCCACTTTCCGAAGGCAAATCCAGCCCCTCCCTACATCTAGTCACTAGATGTCTAGTGAGTGACGCCCATAAACCAAAGTAGCTGCCTAAAAACAAAAACAAACAAAAACGACGTGCCAGAAGGCCATGACGTCCTAAAGCATTTATGAGAGTCGCCCTCACTAAACTTGACTGGAGCGATTAGGTCACATGATCACCAGCTGGGGAAAGGTCATCACAATTTTGGCACAAGGAAGGGTTTGTAACAAACCGGCTATATTTTTGCCCTCAGATGTCCCAGTCATGCCACTCATGGATCAAGATGATAACAGATCAAAGGAAACGGAGGTAAGATGTGAAATGCAAGTGATAAATGTTTCAGAAAATGTTCACTGCCTTCTTTTCAAGCTGGAAAATTTGTCGCAGGCGAGGTCTTTGACGTAATGAAGTATGTTGGACGTAGGCAAGTCTACACCGCGATAACTAACTTCGTGTAGTGTTGTGATGATGTCAGAATGTATGTTTACGTTGCCTTGTCCAATCCATCCCTTTTTCACAAGACACAATTACACTTCGTTGCTAATGTCACAAACTCGTGAGTCAATGTGAATCAGCATAGGACTGTAATTGTTACAAAGTCACTAAGGTTGAAGATAGCTTTCCAAATAAATTAGGTGTTGAAAGTAATGAGATTCTTGCTTGAAAGGTTGCTGTTAATTCCTAGCTTACTGTAGCCTGTAGGCTAGCTAAATGTAATGGGCTAGGCCTATGTTACTACTGAATGACTAACATTGTATACTTGCACACAAGTTATTCGGACCAAAATTTGTTCAGAAAACCGCATGAAATTTTACCCCTTATTAATATTTTTGAGGATGATTCCAGAAGCCTAGCATGGGGATTTTAAATTATACAAAAAGTAATGGCATAGCCTAACGTTAGTGTAGTCTACATGCAATGCTAATGCTTGAAGTTAATAACAAAAATTGGTATCATTTATATAGAGCCTCATAGATGTCTACACAGGGATGTGCCCACGCCGGGCGGCGCAGGGTATTGCCACCCGGCACTCACGCATTTTACCCGGCACTCATCCAAAAATGGCCAAAAATACCTGGCACTGTTTTCAGCTTTCTAACCCAGTATAACAATTCCTATAATCACTCAAACTAAATCGAAATTGCATCGCACAAAGTTCACAAACTGTCGTGAAAATTGAATCACGAAGTTCGATGAATACCGTTCATTCATGCATGAATCGGGCCATATATATCCACCCCCCTTCCAAAAAAGTG
>JAODFY010237964.1:0-10003 GCA_027580055.1 Paracaudina chilensis | reverse complement strand
ATATTTGGCGGAGTATTATATGTCGCATTTGGAATTTTTATCACCTTATTATTGGCAACTTTGCCTTATTATGACAAAGGTATATATATATATATATACTATGTATATATATATGTATATATATATATATATATATACAATATGTATATATAATACATATATAATACATATAATACATATATATATATATATACAATATGTATATATATATATATAATACATATATATATACATATACAATACATTGTATCATTGATATCATTGTATCATTGATACATCACTTTGCTGATTAGAGGTTCTTGAAGATATTTTTGTCCTCTTTCATGGTTTCTATGGTTACCTGTCTAGTTTGTCCTTTATCCACACATGTTTATCCTATAAAGGTACTGTCAGACTTTAATCTGCAGGGACTTTGTCTCTTAGTGTTCTGTTCTAAACCATTCTATATTAAAGTTAAACAGAACAACCAGAATTCGGCGACAAATTAAATGCATAATCCGGTTCATTTTCAGTAAATAATACATAGCATTTTGAAAACAGACAACGAATTTATACAAACGTCTACCTAATTCCATAGAGCAGTTTGTCCTATTAAGATATCGATTTGGTTTTCTGGTGAATTTTAGTCCAAAATAAACTCTGACAGTACCTAAAACACCCCCAAAGAGTAAATGATGAAACAAGATCTCCTTCAGTTATAAGATCGTGTCGTCAGGGAGGGGTCACGTGACATTATGACCAGTCCAAGGTAGGAGTCTTGACTATTGTATAAAAGTTATCAATGGTGGTTCAGTCAATGACATTTGGAAAACTCTTGGATTGAAACTTGAAGATGCATAAATAATTAAAGATGACAAGCTGAGATATTGTCCATTCCAAACATAAGGCAATCAGCACTACAATGTCCTGACACTGTTAAATAATTGTCATGTTTTGTTCTCCAAAACTGTTACTCTGAAGTCACTGTCATTATGACATCACCATGACATCATCATGGCATATATCATGATAACACCATGACTTCATTACTACATAGTATAATGTTTTAACTCTCAAAAGCATAAATTGCAAACGCTTGCAAGAAAACTGAGCAACATTGATCTGCAAACAACAAAGTATGCAAAGCTGTTTTTTTTTTTTTTTTTAAGAATGCAATCTAGTAAGGGTTTGCAATGGGTGACTGTTTATCAGTTTGGTACAGTTGTTGCTCTACACATCACATCACAGCTAGTAATATTCTTTATACAAAATCATAACTCGCAGTGGATCCAAAGCCTTTTAGCTTGCACTACAGACAACTGTCTGACAAGTCTAGTGGTAAATTTGTTTCTTTACAAATGAGTTTATCCATTAGTTAGTTCATTCCTTTCCATGGAATTATTAGCATTTACCCATGATAGCTCTACTGTACTAGCAATACTCATTAACATTATTCCAGCAGTCATATTGTACTAAAAATTCTTCATCATATTGCAAGAAAAAATAGTATTCAGACTGTACTGGAAATATCTATCAATATTACTCCCACAAGGTTGTATTATACAAAGCAGCCCAATTACTCATTATTACTCATTATTACAGACTATTACTCAAGAAGAGTATGATTCATACTGTACTTGCAATACTTCTCATCATTATCTAGGGTAGAAGTATCAGCAATACCCATTGATCATTAGTCATGTTAGTAGTAATTATCAAGTACAGTACTGTACCAACTAGCAATGACGGACAATGTGCACACTTTCATAGCAATACTAACAGACTACCAATGAAGTTAGCATGAACACTACCATTGTAGGGTGGTACTCTTGCTCTAGCCACGATTATTATGGCAGGTAGTAGCTTACTGTATTAGTAATACTCATGAAGAGTTGTAATCATGTGCTGTGCTTGCAATAATACCTTATATTACTCCAAAAGGGTAGAAGAGTAATGCACCAGCAATTACCATGGAAATGAGTCAGGTTTATAACTATCAATATTTAGTGTGGTGGCTAGAGCTGACTGTCATCAACCAGATAGCTACATCACTGAAAGTAGCACATGAACTGCAACAAGCTACCAAATGAATCATATCGTAAAAGCAATACGCATTAAGTTTAGTAAAGAGTTGAAGAGTTATATTCATACTGTACCAGCAACATACATTACTAATGAAGTAAAGAGTTGTGTTTCGTGCTATACCAGCAGTATACTTGACTACTACTCACATGAGGAAAATTTCTGGTCCAAAAATGTTACCTTTTTCAATTCAAGTTTTTTTACTCCTTGGCAGTTTAAGTTTACCACAGTCAAACCAAATTTTTTGGCCAGTGCAACTGTTTAGGAGACTTCCAATGCCAAACCTTTATTGATTGTGGTCAGCAAACAATTACATCTTTGTTTACTTAAGCTTTGGCAAACAATGTTGCAGCAAGGTACCAGACAAGAAGAAGTGTTTAATACCACAGCGAACCACAGTTTTAGCTAAGAAGCTGTGGTACCAGATATGGTATGCAATACATCATAGAATATTATAGAAATATTCATTATTATTTCCTCATGAACGGTAGTAATCATACTGCTGTAGCAATACTAGTATATTTATCAAGAAAACAACAGATGGTGGGCTGATGGATATGTAAAAAAAAAAAAAAATCTTTAATTGTTCTTAAGTTTTACCAGATTTGGTAGAAAGCTCCATGTGCATTGTCACTAACAATGAATAATACTCATTTAATAGTATGTATGTATCTATGATCACTCACACATAAATAAGAAATGGCAAAGCTGGTGTTATAGTGAAAAGTGGCAACGATCGTTGTAGGTAACATTAAGCCGTTTAGCTCCGGCTCGTACACTGTCTGATGCAATCATTCTCCGCGTGCCTGTGCGTCTCTTACGCCGTAGTCGCCTTGTGTCAAAAATATTGCCACTTGCCCAGGATAGTGTCTTTGATTGCATTGACGTATTGTGCGGGGACCCAGTAAATCCAGTATCGGGACGCCTCGGTCGGTCCAAGCTGAATGGCCTGTTAGAAAAATTTATATAAAATTTATATAAAAATTTATATAAAATTTATATAAAAATTTATATAAAAATTTATATAAAAATTTATATAAAAATTTATATAAAAATTTATATAAAATTTATATAAAAATTTATATAAAATTTATATAGAAATCTGTTTGATATCACCTTATCATTCCTACTCACCATAACTGCAATATTTCTGTTCTGTTCAATATTGTAACTAATGTTACCTAACACATGGTATTTAATTCTAGAACACAGCAGGGCTTGAATCAAGTGACAGCAACGACAGCTTTTGCTGCCATGCCCTTCATTTTTGGGGGGAAAATGCTGTCGTGCCCCTCCAAATTTGACCCCGCCAACAGCACAAAATGCCCTGCAATGCCCTTTTGCTTGTGCCCCCGATACCTCTTCCATCCACTGAAATTCCCTTTATGACTATATAGTAATTATTAGGTTGGTTATAAAATGACGAGCTGCGCTTGCGGTGTCCTTTGCAAATCTTGAATATGCATCGTCATCCTCTTTCAAATATTTAGATAATTTGATAGATTTTGTTAAGTGACAATAAGCCTTATACTTATCATTTTGGTTTTTGCTTTCCATACTTTTTTTTTTATTATTTACTTCCCATCATTGAAGTCATATATTGTGACAATCGACTGGAATGAGGAATTAATGTTTATACCAAGATGGAATTTAGTCCAAAAGAGAATTGTTTAATAAGAATCTTTAAGTCAATCTCGTTGGATATCCACAAGGCTCATGATCAGAAAGCTCAAGGCTCATGATCAGAAAGTTTAAGGCCAGAATGTTATTCTACTTTTTTTCAATTGTTTGTCAATAAAAAACAAATACACATGGTCTGTTCAGGTCCCACCTCAACAAGAGCTCTAATTCTGCTATCTTCCCTTGCCTATTGGATTGACTGAGGGTATAATATTGCTAACATTATATATTATCATTAAATTGTTCTTTTTACAGAGCAACAATTTATCAACTGTCATCAGACCAAAATCAGATTAAAACAAATAAAAAACAAAAAATAATCAGGATTAATTTTTAACCATTTTGTCATCATTATACCACAGCGTAATGCATATATGATGTGACAATGTATGAAAGATTCATATTTTGCAACACAACTTTACCAATATTCTTCAAAAAGATGAATAATGTATATACCATTTAGTAGGTGAAATCTACACTGTAGGTCTAGTTCTGCGAAAAGGTTCAGCACTCAAATTGCAACACTCATAATATAGTTATGGCCTAATTTCTTCGCAAATAGGGCAATTTACGATGTCAAAGATCCAAGGAGTCTTTTAATCATAACAAGGGAAGAAATGGCACAATATCCTTTTGGTGAAAGAAGGTTAATGCTCAGGACTCAGATTATTGCTTTCAAGGATAACTTTGTAGATTTCATCTGGGATAATTGATTGGATCAGCATTTGGACTCACCAAAATGTGGTACCCCTCATGTCCTTCTATCGGTTCACTTACGACAGCCTTGATTGAATTCATTGGCAGCTTCTCGGTCCTCTCTGTAAACAAAAGTACAAAGTTGCAATTCACTGCTTGAATGACAGATTACAGTAAGTTGTGTTGACATTCCTTGCAGTATACAATGCCTCACCTTAAAGGTGGGGTTGCAAGTAGCAAATTGACATGAGTTTCCGGTGACACCGCAAACTCACAGAATCCTAATTTAATGGAAATGTTAGTAAACTTTCTCACTGAGGTGTTTGTAGTTACATTTGGAGTTAATACAACAGGGATGTGTTCATTCATAGTTTCAAAAGTGTTCAACTGAGCCAATTGGAAATCTGACTTTTTGGTAGGTTTTGCTTCTTGCAACCCCCCCCTTTAAGTATAGAAACAATTACAATTTGTTTACAAATTCTAATTCTTAGACTTTCCAACACACTACGTAGTATTTGTGCAACATCAGGGCAATTTATATAATAATATGAGACCTTATATAAAGATGCTGAATTTTCTGTTGAAATGAAGTCTTTGAACTTTTCCAGTTTGACCTCAAATGACCTTATGATTTGATTTTTTTTACTCCATTTGGGGAACCTCCTTGCCAAGTATGACATTGTTACAGGCACATTCACATGTATATTAACATGAGTAAGCCTATCCCGGAATCAATAGAATCAGTTCAAATTGTGCTTCATGGAATTCAGGTTTTAGAAATTCTTATTTTTGGGGCCATATTTCTAGTCAATAAATTATTGTTTTGATTATGCAATCGAGCAATGCATAATGTAGATATAGGCACACATAATTGTGTACTATTACAGTACTTGCAGTGTATATGTAACATTAATTTTGGGACTGTAAGATATGAGCGAACATCACTAGACACCATTTAAACGTTTAACAAACATTTATTTGTATTGTTTAAAGGGATAGTAATGTACACCAGGCGCATGTGCGACATGCACCGCTTGTTTATGGTTTCTTTACATGATCAATTTTACTGGAGAGTGTCAAGTCCGAATGAATTGTGTCTTTTGCAGGACCGTTATATGTTTGTAAACAAATGGAATTTATCAGAGATCGGAAACTATCTTTCTGTTATTGGTAATTTTGTTAACTTGAGCGAATTTTTCCTTCTTTTTAAAAAAAATATTTGTCCATTTTTTCTGAACTTGTTTTTCCACGATTTTTCTCGAAATTTGATAAACAATCTGAAGTAACTGTGAGTTTTGACAGACTGGGGAAAAAGCTGCACTGGAGCAGACAAAAGGAGACCATGTCACAATTAGCAGTTTCATGAACTCAACTGCAAATATGCCAGAATGAGGTCACGCTAGGTCAAGTGATAATAGCAAAGCAATATCAACACACTGATTTTACCTAGCCTAGTTACGGATGGCCCATTATAGTTTCATTTTGTATGAGACATTTTACTAATTTTGCATCACAGAAGTCTCTTATATGAAGTATATCCTGGAATATAACTCACATTTTTATGTAATTACAGTACTAGGCCTACATAAGTTTCTGTTAATGTCAGTAGTATGTTAATAGTCTTGTGCGAAGTAGCAACATGTCAATACTGGTTAATTATTCAGCAAAATTCATACACAAAAAAGGAAAGCTATACCCGAACCTAGCCACAATTTCTTTGTAGTCTGGAAGTTTTTACCAATTTAACAGCAAAATATAGGCAAATTAATTTTCTCCCACCCAGTAGTATGTGTTTTATGTGCAGTAAAGTGGGTGGCTTTAATATGGCCATTAACACACTGCAGCAAATTTGACTTCTACATTGGTGACTTATATTAGTCTTCTAATATACAGTAAGCACACTCATCTGCAGTGAGTGAGGGTGTTATTATTGTTACAGTGTTTACAAGGATTTCACCATTTTGTATATATTGAACTCTGATGACCTTTGAAAATACTTGCACTCACAAATAAGAACACACATATAGCAACTATTAGCTTAATTCAGTTAGCCTTGTCAAGTTATGACATTTAAAATGGTTTCAGTATCTTTACCTCTTCTGACCTTTAGATGACCTTTGACCTCCACCAAAACCAATCCTTGTAACTCATTGTGGCGAACTTACATGCCACATATTGGCTGCATAGATTTATGGCCTTTATGATTTATTCATGTTACAAGCAAGGTGTCATGGGCACATACACATGCCATCGCGAAGGCATAAATTAATTTTGCCTCCAGCAAGGAATAAAAAATTGCTTTGAAGCATTTCAAATTTCTAAGTTCTAACATTTATGCATATACCCAAACTTGGATTATATCTGGCATGTGCCCCCAAATACATTAAGAGAACTGAGGGTCTTTTTGGCCAATGTATCTACAAAGTCAGTCAGACACCTCGTTTTGCACCATTATGATGTGAAAATTTCTTAATATTATGAAAATTATCCTAATATACAGTTCTTCTTCTAAAAACAGTTTAAATTAAATCCAATAACATTTTAAAAGACAAACAATAGGTTTGGATGTAAACAAAGGAATAGAAAGATTATTTGTTTTGGTTTGAACATCTGGCTATTGCTTACACTGCACACACAGGTGTTGTTAGTTATTACAAGAAAAACATATAGAGAAATATACAAGTAATAATAATATATTGCACTTGTAACTGAAACATTTACCCTTATGTGACCATTTTTCTATATAACCTATAGGTGGGTGCTGTCTTGCTTATAAGAGTAACACATTGAAATTGATTTGCTAATTTAATGGTAGATTTAGAGGCTACAAAACATGTTTGGAGCATTGCTTTTGTTATAAACACTCATTTGAGAATTTCAGTATATATGGGAACTTTGGATTGGGTGCATGGGGGTGTGGTGCCCCACTCCCCTCCCCCAGACTTTATAAACATTGTCTAGAATAAAAGTTCTGACAAATGATGAGAATGAAGTTCTGACAATTTTCTAAGAGGGTTAAACTACATAAAAAATGTTGGAAAAATAAATTAATGCAAAAAAAATGTATGAGCACATCAAATTGAATGAAAGATGTGTGATGTTTATTTATTTTGCTATATTGACCTCAGATGACCTTTGATCTATAGAATAGAACAGGGTTCATTTGCTCAATATGGGAAACATACACACCAAGGATGAACAAGGTCCAATTTAGCCTAGGTAGCATCTTACAGGTTCTATGGGGTTCCTAATTACAGGGTTCCAGAAAAATATATGAAATTAGGTTGTGGGCCAGACATGCTGATTGACAGCTCAAAATAGCACTTGTAAAACCACTAATTATACAGATTTCTGCTGGAACAATTAAAAAAAAAAATTGGGGGGGCCAGAATGGATCGTCTGGTGGGCCAGATTGGATCATCTGGTGGGCCAGACCTGGCATGCAGGCCCCTATTTGGGAACCCCTGGTCTACGACTTTGTTCACCTAAGATGATCTTTGATCTGCACCTAAAACAAGAAGGATAGTGTGCTCATCACAGGAATGAGTTATTGTACAAGTGCAAAAGCTAACTTATCAAAACAAAAACTTCCTCCAGCAAGGATAAAAGATGAGGATCTTGCACTTTATAATGACTCAGATGACCTTTGACCTATTAAGTCCCTGAAGACCTCAAGAAGTGCACTTCTATACAGTGCTTATTTAGAGTTTTAGTCATCATCAATTTATACCTGTTGGCGCATTTGGAGAACTTTAAGATCAATTGCCCTCTAAATGACCTTTGTCTTGAACATCCCATATGGCCCACCATCCAATGATCGTTGTGTCTAAGCATCATCAAAATCCACCACAGTCTCTATGAGGAAAAACCTGTTGTACAAGTTTGGGCAGACAGAAGTAAAAGACCTTCCACAGGTTAACCAGTTTTGCACTAGAGAATATCAGAGACGCTCAAACCTTTTGTTCCTATCCAAACTTGATCAAGTTCTAGCTTGAACGTCAGCCTGACTTTACTGTTTGCCTTGTTGACCATCCCAGACACAGGAACTGAGGGCAGCCTCTCCTGTTGGAAATGCAGATAAAAGTAAAAAAAATATGATTAACATGGCAATTAACATGATTAACATGGCAAAACTAAACTCCTTGAACACTAAAATACTTTAACACAGTTCATGAATACTGAACCTTATTATATACACAAAATAGTGGCACTACATGCTTATTGGGTGCAGACACCTGTTAATGTCCAAAATTGTTTTTGTTACCCCGCTTGTTACCCTCTTGTTACCCAAATTCATACCACTATTTTGCTCCCCCAATTTCGTATTGACAGAGTTAATTCCCCCTAAAGCACAAAGTCTTACCTCACCCTTAAATAATATTCGCTGGCACTAAGCAGGATTTTAAGGACTGTTTATGATTTTCCTCACTCTTTGTTGGGTCAGGTTTTTGCAAAAAATTATACTTTTTCCCCGACCCATGCAATTTACTAGATCCAAATGCCTGACACTGAGGCACCGACTGTATGCTGATGGTACCATGAGTTCACTGGCACTGCACTGTCAATGACACTAGGTTCGGTTCAGTTTCACTAGTGACAACAAAGGGGTCTTTTGATCAAACACCAAAAGCCAAGAAACCAACGATGTTAGCCAATCATATGCTATCATTTAGATTTAGAACCTGACCATTATGGTGGATTGGTGGTAGAGATCTGTAACAATGTAATGACATAGATGTACCAAAGAAATATCATTTGAAAGACAATGATACAAGGGGTATTCTTAATACCACTTGTGTAAGCTATTCTATGCATGACTGTCAATTCTGTGTAGTCAATATTGCTATCTTGTTCAAGTCCACATGCATTATTGAGATTTAAGATTTAGCCACAGGTACCAAACCAGGTGGGGGAGGGGGGAGGGACAAGCACATCCTTTTTGAGGCTTAGGAGGATATAGCACAAAATATCCCCCCACAACTTGAGTTACTATTACATTTTTTCTGGGTTTTCTAGATAAACATATATGCACTTTCTCAGAATATTGTATAAAAAAAACTAAAATGTTCCTGTGGCTATAATCTTGATGTCTTTTAATATGTTGCTATTCCTGGAAATTTCGGGAGGGGGACACCCCTTTAAAATGACACAAATGTCCCTTTTGCAACTAAAAATTTTAGTTGCATAACCAGTAAATCTCAGCTGGGGGCCATGAATGTGCTGTGTCTCTGTCTCACAGGGTTTCTCTGTCTTAAGTTTCTATAACCCTGCTCCCCGGTATGCAGGTATACAGTATGTGTACACAGTGGCATCACCAGAAATATACAATGTTCCATGCCCAGGTACATACAATACAGATATATGCCACTCACTATAATTGAAATTCAATTTTCAATTTTATCTACAACAAAGTGGTTATAAAAAGTTTTGAGGTGATGCCACTGTTGAGGGTTATCTTCATCAAATTTGATGACTTCATAAAAATTGATTTTTTGGTTCCTTGCTTTAGCAAAAGGAACCTATGCATTCAACTTGGCGTGTGTGTGTGTGCGTCTGTGACACTTGC
>JAODFY010237953.1:0-10003 GCA_027580055.1 Paracaudina chilensis | reverse complement strand
CGTGAAGAAGAATATTTCATAATGATTGCAGTATTTTCCACGTTACATATGTTTTGAGAGGAGCAATGTTTATTGTACAGTTTACGAGGCAACTAGACTATGAATGCTATATTCTAAGCTGGTTATTTCACACAGATTAATTTCTATCTGAAAAATAAATGAAAACGAAACGGCAAAATTAAATGCTTGACTATAGTTGTTTGCATTAATTTTTCAAAGCTTGTGGTTTCGTTATCGTTTTATTCCTCAATATTCCTTGAAAATATTAGCAGTGCTGGACGAAGGTGTTCCACTAATTCTTACCTGGCTAAATGTTTCTCTGTGATCATGCGGGCGGTAAATGCATACGCATGCGCGTTATGACCTAATTATGTACAATGTGACCACTTTAGCATATTATTAGCTAAATATTTTAATTCTAGCCGATTGATCGAAATACCAATTTGGTGATAAATACTGATGATTATGTCAATATAAGGTTCTTTTTAAAATTATATAATCTCAACAATTCGCAAAAACGTTATAACGTTGATCGGCCAAGATATTTCAAATTTCAAATACAAACTTAGTGTGTTTAATTGCATTAAGCCTCTTATATAGCCATGTAGTACAGCCTGACGTTACATTTTTTCACCACTATTCTTAGCCGAGCGCAATTTATTACTAAGTTAGAATTTATTCAAATTCATATTCTTAAATTATTCATTGCTTATGAATTGATGTATATAATGTTTAGTTGAAAAGTTTTTAATTTTGGTCTAATAACATATCCTGACAACAAATTTCAGCAGATGCATTTGAAGATTTTAGCATTTATTCTAGCAAGTTATATCATTGAAAGCAATATAGCATATACATTTGGATGGACTCTGGTCATATATTCTTTGATTTTGGCGGATGGCGTGCCCATAACCCAAACGCGCGTGTCCAGCATAATTCAGGCTAGACCAGAATTCCAATTCTAACGGAAAATCCGTTTTTCAACGCCGCGAAAGTTAGCTTTTTCAAGCCTGGTCACGTCTTAAAAGTTAAACCATGGAAGCAGCGATGACACCAATAGCTGAAGTAACAGTGCTAAAGACACATGATGAGACGATTACTTTGGAAGTTGTAAGTCAAGATCTTCCCGCTCCAGACCATCCTGTGGAAAATGAGGCTTCCAACAGTAACACTGAAGACCTTGGTATTGTTATCTCCAATATTATCAATAACGTAGCACAGGAATCGGTTAGGCCTACGGAAGACGTTTCGTCCAGTGATGTGCCTGCCGACAGTTATGACGTTAAGGTTAACGAGTCCTTTCAGTCAGACGTGCTTAGTCCTGATCAAACGGAAGAACTTGATGAATCAGCACAGAATGAAGTCAACAAAACAGACACAAATGATGAGGAAGAAATGCCTGCTGGCCCAGCTGTTGTTAAACATGTCAGAGGTAAGAGGACAAGGGGGAGGGGGAAGAATAGGGGACCCCCTGTTAAGCGTAGGAGATATACCAGGTCATTGGAGGGACCTCAGGCTCAAGCACCAAATGGGAAAGAAGATGACACACCCAAAAAACAGAAGCTGTATTCACAACGGTTCAGAGATGAATGGCTGCTTGAAGGAAAATTTTGTGACTGGCTAGATAAAGTGCCTGAAAATACTAAGAAGGCAAGATGCACAAAATGTCAATGCATTCTTCAAGCCAAAAAGTCAAGCCTAGAATCACATGTTCAGTCTGATAAGCACAAAGGTATTAATGATGATGATGATTTGTTTGAGGGGTCAGATGGGGAGCCAGAGACAATAGTCATACAGGCAGACACTATCGTTACAACAGAATCTGAGCAGGCGGCTGCACAAGTAATGGCAGAAAATCAGTATGCAGCTGCTCTTGCAGCCTCAGCAAGTATACATGAAATGGAAGAAATGAAACCTCTTTCCAAAACAAAGATGTCTTATCAAGAGAAACGTCGTGTGTTGAGAGCAGAATTGGAACAGCAGACGCAGCGGGCAGAAATGAAAATTTCTGCATGGACCGCAGAGCATCACATTCCATTCCGTGCATTAGAATCTCTTACTGCAGTGTTATCAGACAGTTTCTCTGACTCCAGGATTGCAAGGAAACTGAAGATGAAACGTACCAAAGCTGCCTGCGTGGTGTACAATGTTATCGGGAAAGACTTTATTGAGAGTGTGGAAAGGAGTCTGCAGCAGGTCACAGAGCTAGGCAAGACAAGGTACTCACTCATCATTAATGAAATTGCTATCACAGGAGTAGATGCAGAGACTCAAATGGCGGTCATTGTCAAGTTCTTTGATGGTTCCACACTATTGACCAGATTGCTAGGTCTTATTTCAGTCGTCGACCAGAACGCTGACCTTCTGTTTGATGAGCTTGCAAAGTTGATCACCGGTAAAGGACTGAGTTTGAATGAGTGCATTGGCTGGACTGTGCTCAGTGCAGATCCCTGCGATATTTTGCATGGACAGATTAACAGCTTGCGTACCCGATTTATGGAAGTCAATCCCAGTATCGTTTCTTTCCGATGTACATGTCACAACGCTGCACTTGTTGCTTCACATGCCTGTGAAGTTCTGCCCAGTGGCTGTGAGAAGTTGGTCCATGACATCTACAATTATTTCTCACGGTTGAACAAGCGTGTGACACAGTATGGAGACTTTCAGGAGTTTGTGGAGACCCAGCCTCATCGTTTGTTGAAGCCATTCCAGACCCAGTGGTTGAGTCTGCCACAGTGTGTGGCCAGCATAGTGCAAAAGTGGACAAGTCTCCTATCCTTCATGCAAGATCAGTTGACAGGCGGGAAAAATCAGCGAGCCAAGGAAGTCCTTGATGCGATGAGTAACCCCTACAACAAACTCTTCTTTGAATTCTTGACATTTGTGCTCCCAAAAATTGAAACCCTCAACCTCACAGCCGGGGGCACCTCTCCA
Source organism: Paracaudina chilensis (assembly GCA_027580055.1). NCBI lineage: Eukaryota > Metazoa > Echinodermata > Holothuroidea > Molpadida > Caudinidae > Paracaudina > Paracaudina chilensis. The sequence goes on along the minus strand of JAODFY010237953.1, from coordinate 7,069 downwards.
ACGGTTGACAAAATCCATGACCACATCGCAATGCCATACAAAGATCTCTTGGCATTGTACATGCAGCCTACGTACATCAAGCAGAATCCGGTCTCCCACCTGAGTCCAACAAGCGAGTTCCACATGCAGCCCTTGGAGAATACCTACCTAGGCACGACTGTTATGCGAGGTCTGGGGTCCCTCTCGGAACCACCAGAGTCCAAAGGTCAGTTTGTGGCAGTGTGTCGTAACTTCATGATGACAGCATGTCAACAGATTCAGCAGAGGTTTCCGTTGGATGACCCGATCCTTACTGCGGCCAGCAAGCTTAGCGTAGAATCTGCTAAGTCGGGTAAAGTGACCTCGTTTGTTACTGAGATAATGTGCCACTTTCCACAGATCCTTGAACTGACAAATGAGCAAGATGTGGATAACCAGTGGAGAAATATAATGTTCGACCCGGAGCTCCCAGTCGAGTTGGAATTTGAGCTCTTCTGGGATAAGGTAATGAATACACCCAAGTATGCCTCTCTCTGGTTCTGTGTCAAAGCCATCATGACGCTGCCCATCCCCAACACCGACTCTGACAGATTGTTTGCACAGATTGACAAGGCCCGGACGGCAGAGAAGAACCGCATCAGTCTGGACTCGATTCTGAAGGTCATCTCTGCACAGGAGAGCATCCAGAGTGCCCAAGGTTCCGAAACGTTTGAACCAACGAATTCGATGTATGCCAAGTTCCGTGACGATATCTACACGGCAACAAATAAAGTTGCTTAGATTCTTTTGTGAGGTGTGTATATAGGGTAATATAGGCATGTATTACAGAAGTGAAAAATGGAAGTAGAACATTCAACAACATTCGAACAAAATTTCTGAAACTTCTGATTTTAAAGATTCTATAAACACATTTCCTTAATTTATTTTGCTTGCAAAATTACCCAGACCAAAGTTTTCTATTCCAGAATTTACATGTCAGCGGACACAACTGAGCTACTTAGCCTAACAATGTCACAAATTACTGGTTAGTGTTTGGTTCAAGATTTTGAATGATGTATGTATTTTGTCTGATATGTGTACATATATTCATTTACCACTATTCAAACATTTTATTGTTCATGAATCTACTGACAACTCAAGTTTAATATGCTTACAATACATAAACCACATACTACACTGAGAACGAAACACATGAAAGACACCAAGCCTTGAACCAAACATTCATCAGTTTTCCTAATTTGTGTGTTAGGGTACAGTAAGTGGTCTAGTTAGGTCAGCGGACAAGACAAATTTCTTAATCTAATAGAATAGAGCATTGTGGGATTTCAAACGTTTGTCTGGTAGTTTTATTTGCAGAATTGCAAGGTTGTAAAATCTGTTTTACTTCAAAAAAATTGCTGAATGGCACAAATTCTGATTCCCTCTTTATGGGTAATTGTTCAGCAAACACATCAAAACTGTGTGTTTGCACACATTTGTGTATCCATTAATTTGGAGTGGGATTGGAAATAGTACCTTGCTGACCAAGGGTGGCGATTCTTTTTAAATATTGCGGGGAGGGGATATGTCCCCCACCCCGTGATCGCCACCCATGGCATGTTGCTGACTATATCAGTATAAAAACTAAAATGGTTGCATGCATAAATATAAATCAACCAGAATTTTAATATATATTGGGCTATTAAAATAGTTTCCGGATTGATTGTAGATCAAATATTGTTCCTGGTTTCAATGTTGCAATCTTTTTGTTTTGGATACTAATATTGCATGCTATTGTGGACACTAGTGGTACTCATGCATACATGACTTACGTAGTGTAACATTAGGTATTTGAAAACAGTTACTTTTATTGTTTCTATTGTGCATTTTCATATTTCATATTTTAAATGATAACCATCAAATATCTACACTGATGAAGTTTTTTTTCCCATAACTTTAATAATTTTGAGCCCAATATGCAGCTTTGAAAACCAAATTAGCCATATTATAGGAGGTACCCGGAAGTTGGATCATAGGTGGAAATTGGAACACTTGATCTGAATCAAACCCGCAATCTTAAATACTGTAAGCCTTCACCACCTCCCCATGAATTAATTTATTAGATGAAGCCATACATTAAAAAGGCTGATTTACAAATTTTACAGATGATGAAACAGATTACTAAGATACTATATGAGAGAAATGATTTAGCTGCAGAACCACTAAAAGTAAAACCTCTTACTAATATTAAACCATTTCACTTAATGTGGTCTTAAACACTTACTAGTGATCGAAATTGCAGGTACTGTATCCTCTTAAGGAAGATAATGGTTGGTTACATCCCTATGTGAACAGACACCACTGTGTTCCCACAAATTCTTATGAAATGGAATTAGCACTCAAAACAAAGGAGGTGTGAAATACCCTTACTGCACAGCTATCGAGCTAGAATATTAGTCAGGAAGGGGGACAGATACAGGAAGGAGTGCAATACTACATGACAATAGGCTTGTCAGAACAAAGAGGGTGTCGGAACATGGAGCACTGACCAAGAACACTAGCTCATAGTAGTTTGCTGTCCATTAGATACTGCACAGTATTTCAAATAAACAACATGTACAGAACCTTTTAGACAGGTGTATTCTACAATATAAGTATGGCAAAGTTTAATAAATGCTTAGAGGAATAGTTCAGTCACAAATGAAACTTTGTTTTTGAGATAGCAACTTTTCAATGCTTTACAAATGTTGCCAGATGCTTAATTAAAATCACAGTGATTTTGAGAACCTCAACAACCAGATATGCTGTATAAATGGGACTTCCACTACTGAGTTTTGTTTAATAGGTTTTTGTCACTGAGCTATTCTTTTAACCAGTTATTTAGTAACACTTTGCCTTGGTGTACAGTGGTAGGTTAGTCTTGTTTCTTGGATGTGCGGTGAGAGTCCATAGTGTACAATTATGCAATTTGTTACTTACATAGCAGCATACATGGATGCTAATTCTGTTGCTCTGTGGGTTGGGAAGGGGATACGTCCGTCTTTAATATGAAAGCAAATAATTCAGTGCTGGGTCCTGCTGTGTTATAAATCAATTGTATCATGTTGCATACAGGATGATTCCTTATTCCCTGTGTGGTTCACAGTAAAGCAATAGAAGTATATGATACCGTAGCTTGGTCTAATGTAAATATTTTGGGATCGCAACTATACTGTGGTTCAAAGCCCGAAAATGGGGGATTTCATCTATATTGAGTGAATTTGCTGGTGTGACAGATCTTCCCGATATATCACTTGTAATTAACTGTGTACATTTTATTCTAATCTAAGCTTTTATTAAATTGATTGTTAATATTTACACATATACATTTTATTATTGTTAAATGCTTTTGCTTTCATTTTTTATGGGTCTGGTTAGCTGCTGAGTTTTAGGTAGTGAAGCATTTATTTTTTTTTGCCCATTTTTTTAAGCCAAACATTTTGTGGGTTACATTAAATCATGTAGTTGCCTCCCTGCCATTTAGGCTTGTAGATTCCACTTTGCTGGTTGCTGTGGTTTCGGAGTTTCGCTATTACTGGTGTATGATTTGAACTAAATGTTTTAATGTGCACATGTGTTTGTATGTGGGTTTGGGGGTGGGGTGGGGGATGTAGTTTGGTGAATGGCAGAACAGAAATATAAGGGTTGACACCCCCCAACTTCCCTCCTTAACACTAAGAATAGAAAATTGGCAATAGATTTCATTTTAAAATTTGCCATATTAAACTGTCCAACCCTACAAAAAAGTGTGCCCTTGCATGTTAATTTGGTAACACCCGTATTTTCTGACAAAATGGAACATGGAGGTGTTGCAACATAGAACATTCACTGCTAATTTATTCATATAATGTCTGATAAAACTGACGTGTGATTGCCTACACCTACACATGTATAGTTACATAGCTCTCCAGGTTTCGGTCCTGGTCGTAACAATATCTGTGGGAGGGGTATTTATATATTTTGGTATGAATACTGTACTTTGTACATTTTTGAGTATGGGAATAATTTTCCATTTTTCCATGCCTGGCATGCCTGTAATATACTGTGGCCAATACAGACCCTTTAATTTATATTAATTATAAATATGGGTAAACAAGCTAAATTTTGGTGTCTCTAGGGGTACAGTATGCAACCATGATGATGCATAGACCTCCATTAACCCCACATGTGTGTACACCACCTTATTACCCCAAAATGCAAACCTGATAACAGCCAAAAATAATCTCTGATATGAATACCAAACCTGTTAAAATTTGAGACAAAAAAAAAATTGAGAAAAACACTGTGCCCCCCCTCCCACAATTACAAAGTAGTATTGCACATACACGACAAGCTGTTACCACTTCATAGTGTCATTGTAATTGAACCAAAATTAGCAATGTAAACATTTAGCCTACAATATATTAGCTAGGTTTACATTTGTAATATATTACCAAAATAATGGTTGGTCGTATGGTTATCTCAACTTACCTGGGCCCAGTAGACATGCTTTTGAAAATACAGAGAGGTTAAATTTCATTAAAAAATGTCATTGAGAGCACCACTGTAACAAAAATCCCAACAGAGAGGACGGTCTTTTTACGGTTTACCCCCCAAAAATGTGGCCAAAAAAAATGGCTGCCCCCTCCCCCAATCTTCAAGTCTGGGGCTGCCACTGCATGTATGCCCAAGTCAATGTACAATGGTCACCTTGATTTAATAGCATTGGGCAGTAATACCAGGCTGGCATTTTTGCTAACAGTCCCCTTATTTGTGATATAGACTACCCTACTACACTTCATTTTAATGTATACTTTACTTGTAAAGGCTTCTTGCATTTACCCATAATCCTTTGTAACACACAATATCTAATACTGTATGACTTATTATGATGAATGCTTGTTTCTGCACAGATGGCTTTACTGGAGTCTTGTTAAAATAGGCGGTTTCATGAACTCAACTGCACATATGCCTATCTGAGGTATTGCTAGGTCAAGTGATAATAACAAAGCAAATATCCACATGCTAATTATTCATGACCTAGTTACGGATGGCAGGATTATTGAAGGTTTTCCATTATTTTCATTCCGGGTGAATCATTTTACTTAATTCGCATCATGGACAGTCTCTTATATATGAAAAACAAAATATATCCTGGAAAGGCTGGAAGGTAACAGACACATTGTGCATTACTATGCTATATGCCTGTCGCCTACTGGCATTATCTCGTACCACTGTTGAGTTCATGAAACCGCTTATTGTAACATTTTCGTTTTATTTACTCCATAATTAATTTTAAATTGACCGTTCTTTTTTTGTATTAACCTGCATATATAACATTGAGTTGTTCAAATTAAATTTGCAGAACATTGGACAGAACTTGTCATTTGGTTTTTTTTTTGGTGAGAATATAGGCCTACAGAAAAAGTCCTGGCAGAGGGGTCTAAGGGGAGGGTGTGTGGAAAATTTGTATAATGTGAAGGGTGCTGAGATGCAAAATGGTGCACTTTAGGTTCCTAATCCTTTCAACTTTTTTCATTTTTGGTTCCTTGCTTTAGCAAAAGGAACCTATGTAGTCAGGTTGGCAATGTGTGTGTGTGGCTGTGTGCATGTCTGTGACCCCTGACTTTGGGTACGCTCTAGATCAATATGGGAAAGGTGCATTGAAGCCATCCTATAGATCTGCCATAGTGAGAAGGTGTGCCCTATTGTTTTTGGTGCCTGCAAAGGTCAATAAAGGTCAGTTATGTTCAAGAAACTGAAAACGTGAAAAATGCAATAAGTCCCAGTGCCAAGTTCCAACACGGTTGATGCTTTGGGACAAGTTGTGAACGGGGTAGTGGAATACTTTTAAACTGAATGGTCATGTGATCGAAGGTCACCAAAGGTCAATTAATGGTGAAAAACTAGTTTCTTTTTGGAGAAAATGGGCAAAGATTTTTTTTGTAGAATTTTTACAGTTTTGATGCTATATTCAGATCTCAAAGTTACCTTCCGATCAAAAATATCAATGGGTTGCCGACTATGCCAAAAGAATCTAAGATGCAACACCACAAATTGACACAAACAATAGTGTGGGTATTAATCACAATCTTCATTGATACATAGGGAATTTCCTACAAATGAATAAAATATAAGATAGTTGCAACATGAGGCAATCAATGATAATTGACTTTAATAACACATTATACAATCATGCTTTATAGTTCAGGACATCATACTGCTTTAATAGTACAATTACTAATTAACTTCATTGATTTTAATCTATTGTCACCAACATACTGCTTTAACTAATGGACAACTACACATTGTAATAATAACACCACCCTTATGATAACTAATAGATATTTTCAAAGTTGTCATGGTAACCTCGACACTTCTTGTTAACACAATATCTCATCAACTACACTTAGGATCAATGTCATATTGGACTGGTAGATGCACCATGTGTAGATGTGCCCCATTTGTTTTTGGTATCCATAGCATGAATAGTAATGACGGGGCTTAAAAGTTAAATTGTTAAATGTCAATAACTTTGCAATGGTATATCCAATTAACTTCATACTTGGTATATTAGTGCTGGATTAACATTTGAAAATAAATATGAAACTAACATTGAATCTCAAAAATATGTGTTTGTGGGCCATATAGCATTTGTTCCTCCTACTGATTCCTGAACTTCTGTCATTCATCAAATTCTCTCCACCACTGTATGACAACATGTCATGGAAGCTAGAGATAAACTCTTGCATGGATCAAACTGGCAAACACCAGGTCATTGTTTGGGTGTAAGGCACTCAAACAGAACCACAAACATTCCCTCAGCAGTCAATTAAAGGAGTAGTCCAGTGACAAATTCAAGTGGACTGATAAAAATGAGGAACAAGGGCACTATGGTTCCTTGCTAAGGGGTATAAGACAATGATAATTATATACATAACATTTAAAACTTTGGGCCCAAATGGTCCAAATAATTGTGGGCCCAAATGGTCCAAAATTTTCGGCATTAAATGTTATCTATATGTACCAAGTTTCATGTAGATCCAACAATGTTTAGTAATTTGACCTCAAATGACCTCTCATATGACCATCA
>JAODFY010237942.1:0-10005 GCA_027580055.1 Paracaudina chilensis | reverse complement strand
TTGTCCATCACCACTGTGCAACAGCCGTGCCAAACAACCTGAAGCGGACAACCCCCATAAACAACTGCAGTACAGCTCCGAGATTCAAACCCTGGACCTCCGGAAAGCCAGTCGGACACTCTACCGATAGGCCACGCTCCCACTTGCTTTTGGTAGACTCATCAACAGCATACTGTATACACCTTTTGGAAACCTCCATCATGGCAAATGGAAAATCAGTTAAAATTTTTGTAGTGGTGAAATCATACTACTGCCTCCACAATTGGAATATATGATAACCGCTTCAAGCAGATACTTGATGAAATATTTAAGTGTAATGTAACTTGGAAGTGTGTTCATTTGGGAACAATCTGTTTAATAGACCTTCAGTACAGGAACAGTAGGATTTTTGCAAAATACTCAAGGGGGCACCAAAGTTTTAGGGCATTGATGTACTGTAGCTTGGCAGTCTAGAGAACCAGCAGCTTCTCATTTTCTTCCATTTGTTGATATAGTGGAGTGTGTGTACAGTACAGTAGTGGGTAGGTCTATAGCCAGCATGAGTCTGTCTAATGGTATTCGCCAGGGATTATTGTTTCATCAATAATGTTCTAATCATCAGGATTTACAGTATAAAAGTAGGTCCGTGCAAACATGTTATGTTATACATAGGAAAACAGCATACAGTAAAAATTGTTAAAAAAAACTCAAGGCTAGTTTGTCAACTGCCAGGCATGAGAACAGTATGACTCACATATTCATGTTACATTACCACACTCTGTGGGACTCTCGTTACATTGTAACTCATGTTACAGTGTTCAGTTCTCCATTACTTAAATAGTCCCTGAACGCCAGAGACAAATATTGTTGATAACATTTTGTAAGGCCTCAACTGGTAGCTGGAAAATTATAGTGGGCTGTTTCAGCCTATCTTTGGTTTTGCAATAAAAAGAAATTTAGTAATATGCCACCTATGCCACTAATTTGTACAGTAGCACTTCCCAGAAGAAACTGTGAGACTTACTTATATAATTGAAAATAACTTTTACTGCACACTGATATGCATCAACCAATTTGGGTCATAGTATTATGAAAATATATAAACTGTAACTACAGAAGAATTTATTCACAGATGCCTTAAAATTACCAGAATTTTGTTTATCCTGGTACATAAACAACATTAAAAACAATGTCTAATTTAACACAAATGTTTACTTGTTTATAACCATTTGGTTATAATAGTCCACATTTTGTTCAAAATACAGCTTTTAATTTGTTTTCCCCTTCTTTCATGGAATTGCCCATCTGCTTCACCTTAACAAGATTATGCTATAAATAAAATAATTGTATATACTTTCTGTTGTATCGGTCCCGGGCAAGACAAACAGAAAAGAGTAAAACGCAATATGACTTGGGCTTCTGGCTGCTCATGTGGTTCTGTTTAACCGAGGAAATGAACATACAAAAGGAACTTACTTAACACATACGTGTAACAACATAACATGCAAATTAAGAATTATGCAAATATGTCATGGCGCCGTATCAAACATAAATAACTTAAACTCTTAATACGATGGCGCTACTCGACTACTCAACACCTCCTTCCTCTTACAAAAGTTTAACGAATACAGGGCTAACGAACCCTAGGCCAACGTCTTAAAATTGTTTTTTTTTCTTTCCTTTCTCTAAAGAATGGGAAAATGACAGAGTTTCATCGCCCAGTATATTGAGACTAATTTACCAAGGCAGATTTATTCATGGCAATGTCACTTTGGGAGGTAAGTCCCAACTGCACTTTTTTAACATCACAGAAAATTTCATCATCACCTCTTTAGAAATGAAAATGCATGAGTTTTTTTTAATTTTTTAATTATTAAACAGCGATCAAGATTTTGACAACAAGATTTGTTGTCATTAATGACAGCAATGTTTTATTCTTCTTTATCAATTATCAGAGATAATTATCAGAGATAAAACTTCAAAGCTCGGGAGCTGGGAGGCTAAGACGGGGTTGCTTGTATCAAAGTGACAAATTTCTATATCCTACATCGATTTGAACCACCAAGATTTAAAATAAAAATTTGGTTAGGCGGCATACTCAATTTGTATCATTTAATTTGCTGATGGTAAATAAATCCAAAGTTCAATTGGTGGCATGCATGCACAGAACTACATGATCTAGGAGAAACTTTGACAGTGTATCCGTGTTTGCATTAAGGGAGGGATTCTCTCCCAAGAATGAAAAACTTTATAAGGGGGACATTCCCTCCCCAAAATTTGGAACTGTTCAATGTATATATATGTAGGTCCCTCTCTTTGTTCTAAAATCCCTCCCAAAATAATTCACAGAGAGAGCCATTCCCTTCCAAATTTGAAGAGCTAGTGCAAACACTGCAGTGTTTGTTGGATATTGTTAACAGAGGTTGGTGCTAGCATGACCAAATTCAGCCATAACTCCAAGTCACAGTACAGTATACATGTAAGCTCAGGAAAAAGTAAACAAATCGTCCCGTCAAAGGTGGCAAGTAACGTTACAAATGAACATATAACTGGTCTAGACTGGTGCTATACATTTATTATGTAGGCCAATACTTGGGTATTTTCCAACAAATTTATAGCAGATGTTAAAATATGTATAATTAGGACTAATTAATAATCAAAGATTTTAGCATAGTTTCTTAGATGGCGTGTCACTTTGCGTGGCTGACCTGATTTGACAGAATTGTCAGAAGTTGTACTGAAACCAATGATAGATTTAACTTAAAATTCTACCAACTTGATTATTATTGTTGTGTGTTTCATCTACAAACCACTTTTACAGTACATTAGAGCATCATTTTGCCGAATTATGATCATTATCATAGTTACATCTTTAAAAAAAAGTTATGTTGCACCCATGTATCCTACCATTGGATTGGTATCTAAAAACGTGGTGTAGGTCTGTGTTTATGTGTGTGAATGTAGCATAATTTTTGTCAGGATATGCTTTAAAGCAGGTTTGAACAAACCCGACAAAAGATATATCAACAACAAGTTAAAACAAGCAATAATTTAATTACGTCTCCCCTTAAGTTTATTTTGGACAAAAATAAATTAAGAAACATAAATATTATTTGTAATTCCTTGCTTAAAAGTAATCAATATGGTCATGAGACTGTGCACACATGTGTTTGCAGTATGTGTGTCTGTGGTGTTTGCCTGTAATCTAGTTACACGAGTTTCATACCACAAGTAGCATAACCACATGGATAACATGGGTGAACCCTATTGCTTGTTTTGTGCATGTACTAAACTAAAGCTAATACATTGACACATTTTTTTGTTTTCCATTTCCCTAGCTTTACAGCTGCCACCTGGTAAGACGACAGTGATGCACTTAATGCCACGGGAAACTTTACCTGAACCCAACTCACAAGGTATTCAAGTTTTGATGTATCATCGTTTTCAGGAATCCAAATGAATTGTTAAAACCTGCTGCATCCAGGCATTAAACCCAATTTATGGAAATAGAAGACGATCTGTGTGCAAGTGTCCACCCATGTAATTAGCCTGCATTCGGTTTGATTTAGCCATCACTAAAATTGTCTCTAGCTTAGTAGAAGACTGATGGCACAATTAGGATACATAACAAAGTTTGTGTTGTGTTCTTATGTTAGGAAACAAAATCTCTTCTTACCAACCATCAGTATAATGCAACACCTGCCTAACGTCTCAACTGATACAAATTCATGTCATGTGAAACAACTCAGTAGATAGTTGCTCCCAGGAGTACCATAGGAGGGTACTATGCTGATAATGCTATGACAAAACAAGAAAACAACTATGATAATAGAGATTACTATGACACAACTTTGGAGTGACCTTTCCAAACATTGTGGGAGGTATAATATTACCTGTGTACAGAGCCTGTTTCCTGTGAAACAGGCATGAACTTTCTTGCAAAGCCCCCACCCAGCCAAAATTACCTGACAATGCCATGCTATGAATTGATTGTCTAAGAGGAACATTTGTAATTTGTGTAAGAGTCGGGGGAACTTGGCCCCTACCCAACCCCCACCGACCCTGGCAATTCCCCCTCTATATCATAATACTAGAGTACATGTATGTGATATTTAAGAGATTTTGCTTATGTTCACTAATTATTTTAATTCACTTTGCTATGTTGGTTCTTACTTTCATGTTTGTTTTTTTACTCTCAGGCCAAAGGAAAACTGGCAAGACAGAAGAAAGCAACTGCTGCGTGCTCCTCTGAAGCAACAAACACTGGAGCAAGTTCGGAACCTCTTTCTCTCTCTCTCACACACAAATGGAAGTGAACTTTGTGCCACAGTTATGAACTTTGAAGATTCGTTCTCTGTTTACATCCCACAGTGACATTCGCACTTTCCAAGCTCCTGCTGCTTTGAGGGGATTCATTTGCCTCGTCGTACATAGTAGGTCCTGTCGCTATGAAGTCAGCCAAGCTTAATACACAAGATATGGCAGAGATTTGACAGAAATGAGACCCATTATGTCCATTATTTCTGTCTGTTGCTTTATCTTGTCTGTTGCATCATCGCTATGTTCATCAAGGCTGTCAGGGATTTTGGGATGTGTGTGTTGTGCCTTTTATGTTTACATTTCAAGTAGATGGAATTATATTTTTTAGTGATTAAATTTTTTTGTTTAGGCAATGTTTTTTTTACCCATTTTTCTGCCAATCACCTCTTTCTTTTCCTTGGCAGGTAGGATATTGTTTTAAGCTTTATAAATCTATGTAATTAATTCCTTTGGCACACATTAAAGGGAAATGCAGGGTTTATTATTTTACATGAAGAAAAAATCGGGCTCAGAGAAACTCAGAATCCCAAAGTTAGATTTTTTTTGCAGAAATGATATTGCAAAATATACACTGGCTGAAACTTATTTAAAAAAACATATTACAGGTAATTTAAGTACTGCACCTTCTGAATTAATTTGTCAATTAGGAACTTGTTCGTCAATTAATTAAAACGCATCCAGAGTGTCATGGCGGAAATAGAACGTATCAGTGTTGTTTGTTTATTTTGTATCAACATATATAGAAGTAAAAATTGTAATATAAAAAAAAGAGCTTTATTTTGCGGCATTTCAATTTCCTTGACTGCTGCAATGTAGCCACTTTTTTGGCATACATGTAAAATGCAAATCTGTATTAGCGGTCATCACAGACGGGTTCATGTAGTACTGTTGGAGAAGCAGATTGGTTGAACTTGTGTATTGTTATATGTGTGTGTTATCATATGGACTACCATACATATGTATATGTGTACAGTGTTTTTGGTTGGAAAATATTTAGGAAAATTACTGGCTCATGCTGCAACATAAATTGTTGCAGAAGCAAATCCATTACACACGTTTCTCAAATTCTTGCCAATGTGCGGTTACAATTTGCAAAATTGAGTAGCGTGTAGCTGTTCTTGATGACATGGACTGAATATGGTTGCAACATCACTCTTAAGAGAAAGCCACATAATTTCCCAGAGATACTTAAAGATGGCACACAGCTTGCTTTGATAGATCATGGAATCATGTCATTTGTACATTATATAATTGTGGACACAGTAGTATCCAGATTAGAAGAGTAACGATTAGTGCGATTATTTTACTAGCTGTACAGAATTTAACATACATGAAAGAACGGTTGTCATTTAGCCGACGACATGCAGACAAAAGAAGAAATGGTATGAAAAATCAAGGGAATTCTCAAAACAAACTGTTATTCAGTCATTTTGGGGACATATCTGTTTAAAAGGCAACTCAGCAACCAAAGCATGTGAAAAAATTGTGCTTCTGTGCATTTGTTGCAATGAGTCACAGTAGCCCTCTGTAAAATATGGCACTCTGATCCACAAAATTATTTGCCTCCAAAATAACACCATCGCAGCTAGCCAGCTAGATGATGAGGTCAGACTCTGTTGCTTATATTAACAGATTTACAGTTGCTTCGATTTTTCAATGCTCACCACACAAAGCTTTTGTACGCTGCACAAATTTCAGCATTTATATGAAGTCAATAAGGTATATAATTGTTTTTGATGTGTAATACATAACTTGTACACAACTTAAGGATTTATTACATGACTATTTTTCTAGAAACATATCAATCTTGTCAAAATTGCTGTACATTTGATGAAATAATTCCACATTATTCTCTAAAACTTGACATACATTTGGTTTGATTTATAACCTGCTGAAATAGTGGTGTAGAGATGTTTTATTTTTTAGAATAGAACTAAGAGTAAAGCTTCAGTTTAACACCCCTATCCCATCTCCCCCCTCCCCCCTCCCCCCCAAAAAAGGACAATAAATGGGTCACCATGGTTTTCAAATATGAACTGCCTTCATCATAGCCATTGGGTGCATATGCAAGAACTAATTTAAAGCTATATCACCAATTACAAATGATGAATCTCATCCGGGAGTATCTTAACTATTTTAAATTAGGATGCTTAGCTTCCCAGTGAAATGCACAAACAGTCCTTTATTATCAGGTAAAAAAAAAGGGCACAGCATAATGGCCATCGGTTTTTGTCAAATTTGGAGGGCACCATGGCCACATATGAGGGCATCTCTGGCCAAACTCAAAGAGACACCAAAAGTCATTATTAATATCCATGTTTTACCACTTCTTTTGCGACTGGTTGATAGTCTTTGTTGATAGTGGTTTCTTCATGTTCAGTTTCCATGCGACGTGCTCCTGATTGTTATATGGGTATATTTTTGAACAAGGGGGCACAACATTTCAGTAGGTTGAATCAAACAAAATATAAGTTATTTTGTATCAATATCACAAATCTTATTTTGGGGAATGAGGGAGGACCAACAATTTTGGAGGGCAGACCCCCCAATCCCCCCTCCCCCCACTACCTTGGGTGCTGAAAGTTGTTGGGCTGATGGTAGGGCTTAAATTTGGAGGGCACCACCTCGACAGCAATGTGGCTACTGGTTAATTAAATCTTTAACTAGCATCACCATTGGTACCCCCCATTCCCCTCCTGATAGAGTTTGTCGCACCAGTGCTAATGACTCTCCTCTCTTAAAGAGATCATAATAAATAAATTTCTGGTTTTAGTTTTTGTATTAACACTTTTATTTGTGTGTTTGGATTATGGGGACTACATCACCTAACAGCTAAATCCCAATTTGTCAGCTGACTGTAAATCGAGAAATGGGGAATTGTACTACAATTCAGATTTTCAGAGCATGGACCTGTGAGTTTTGACAGATTGGCATATAAACCCATCTGATTTGCCTTTGTGATCAAGCCCCTTTTAACCTCTGGAATACAATAGATTTAGCCTCCAAAATCCTCCCTCTATGAGTCAATTCTGTGAATTCCAATTTTTTTTATTTGTCATTATGAGGGAAAAGATCATACAATTATTAGTGCAGGAACACACATTTTCAGTATTTTTTATCTTTCATTTTGTGTTCATTTCTTGAGAAATAATTAGTAAATGAGTTTCAAATGAGATATGATTAGGTAACATTATGCAATTTGTTATTTCCCAGAGCTACGAAAAATATTTGTTACCATAAATATTTATTATATTTTTGGTCATTTAAGATGATACATATTTTAATGTTGTATAAAAATATTTATGAGGGATAAATTGAGTTTAAAAAAAAAACCTGTTTTTGAATATCGATGGTGCAGTAATTTGTTTGATCCAAGATATATGGCAAACCAAGTCTACAAACGTACCCCCATTTCCAATGTTAATTCATGACCATATGAAGATTTATACAGTGTATCATCAAGCATTATACAGTGTGTGACTGAACACATTTCAAAATCCTTCTCTTGTACTATGCAAACACCAACTACTGGATATCAGTGCATAGAGGACAGCCTGCAACATCCAAAAAAACGTTACAGAGAAAACACCCTCGATCCATTCTGATGACTATGAGCATTCCAATTTGGAATTGTTATGGACTAAAAATACCACTTAAAAAAATCTGTATTTAAACAAGCTTAAAACCATGATCTGGTGCGATAATGGGTAGTTTCAAGAAAATCAGGACCTGGCAAAAGCCACTAGGTTGTTAATGGACTTTTGGAAAAGATTTAGTCATTTAAAGGTGGGGGTTGCAAGTAGCGAATTCACATGAGTTTCTGATGATACAGAGAACTCTCAGATTCCTAATTTAATGAACATGTTTAATAGAAAAGGTTCTCATTGAGGTGTTTATAGTTGCATTTGAAGTTACTACAACAGGGATGTGTTCATTGATAGTTTCAAACGTGTTCAAAGGAGCCAATTGTGAACATTTCTTTTTACATTTTTGTAGATTTTGCATCTACTTGCAACCCCAACTTAAAGCCATATCTGCTGGTAAAGATGGGCTGTCACACTAGTTGTACGATGATAGTCCTTGCACACACACATCTAGCAGCTTTATTCTGGACCATTTCCAGTTTGTTAATGTTACGTGTTTTGTAAGAATCCCAAACTGAGGAGGCATATTCCACACAAGGAAGAACCAAAGAGTTATAGGCAGTTACTTAAGTTTTTGTTCACAATGTTTTCATAATGATATGTGTGGCTGTATTGAGTAGAGGGAAACACAGCATAAACATGTGTTGCATAGTAAGTATAGGTCCAACCAAACTAATAAAATTCCTTTTTTTTATGGCTTGTTCATTAATTTCTTTTAAAGATGGGTAAATGGAGCAGACCGTGCTTGTTTCTCAAGATAAAATGTTGAATGATGAGAAGAAAAAAAATATGTGGGCTTCAGATTAAAAAAATTTAGATAAGACCTGAGTTGTTTGTATATAAAAAAAAAAAAACCTCACCCTCCCCCCAAGCTCTGCTTGACAACAATTTCAGGAATGACAACAATTTCAGGAAAACCTGGAAAAATGTGTTGATATAATGTGTTGATGTGGAGGTTGTCACTAGATGGTGTAATTTAGGGAACTTATGTATTACTGTTTGGTCAATCTCTTCCACTCTGGGAATCGGCTATTACTAACTGTCTAGGTATACATTTACTCACTACATAGGGTTTTTACATCTGAATTTGAACTCTGTTAAAATGGCATTGATACCATATGATTTGGGCACCCTGCATTACAACTGGCATGGGACTGATGTACATTCTAGAGCATTTTAATACACGATACAGAAAACGTGTGCATGTGGTTCTTTGGTAGCTTGTTTGTGTGTCAACCTACTGGTTGTATAGCTGTGGTGAAGTAGACAAGGGTGCTTCCTCACAAGTTCAAGAGTGCCATATCTTGACCAAGAGTACCATGTCATTGAGGCAGAATTCCATCAGTATATAGTTTCCCTCTTGTACTAAGGGGTCTCTGTATGATCCTCACTTTGCATGAGCAGCTTGTCTAGCTTGAGGTTGGTTGGCATGGCTGCTTTGCATTGTTTCAGACCAGTCAAGGAATGCTGTCATTCGTCAGATGGGGAGTCAGATGGGGGAGACTGAAGGGGGTCAGATGTGTGAGTCTGAAGGGGGGGGGGGTGTCAGATGGGGAGTCTGAAGGTGGGTTAGATGGGGAGGGTAAATTGTCCCCATGGTAGCAAAATTGGGATTGAGAATTGCACTCCTGCTTTGGTTATCATCTGAGCACACTGGTATTCATAATCAACAATCGCTTGAACCTTGTAAATGTTACAGATACATGCATATTAATATTTTATCAGAGCGATAATGAGATTCACCTTGGCAATGCAGTACATGAACTGAATATGTATATGGTATGGGTCATTCCTTGTTTCCAAATTGTGACATATTTTGTGTTCTTGTTACACATTGATCCAACAAATTTTAAGTTTGATATCTGAGAAACTTTCAATTAAAGATTATCATAGTTATTTTACACTGTAATGCATCATCTTAATATGTTATGTACATGTACAAGTATATGTGTTGTTACTTTCTGACTCTCTTAGATAAAATATTTTTTTCTGATTTTTTATTTTTTTCTCAAGTTACAAAAATGTACCAAAATGGCACAAATTGGACCTGCATATATATATA